>JASSUY010037008.1:19601-51403 GCA_032466535.1 Forpus xanthops | reverse complement strand
GATCTGTTGTATTTTCTTTCCTTGTATTTTCTCTTGTATTATTATTGGTGGTAGCAGTAGTGATTTATGTTATACCTCAGTTACTAAACCGTTCTTATCTCAACCTGTGGGAGTTGCATTCTTTTGATTCTCCTCCCCATCCCCTGGGACTGGGGAAGAAAGAAGGGGGAGTGAGTGAACCGAACTGTTTGAGGGCCTCAAACCACAATAGAGAATCACAGA
Organism: Forpus xanthops; assembly: GCA_032466535.1. NCBI lineage: Eukaryota > Metazoa > Chordata > Aves > Psittaciformes > Psittacidae > Forpus > Forpus xanthops. Next base: position 51,181 of record JASSUY010037008.1, on the reverse strand, counting down.
AATCTTCTCCCTGTACTCAAGAAGACTCACAATGACAGCAGAAATGTTTTCTTCTCTTGGCTCTTTCACTACCCACATATGGCAATTTTCCAATGTCCTTAAATACCAGGCCTGCTGTGCTTTCCTTCCCCCCCCCCAATCTCTACAACTGTTTAGCTAATCTCTTCTCCCCTTTGTTTTGTGTGTCAATTAGGAAAAAAAAATAAAAAAAAAAAAATCAACTGGGACCAGAGCAATAAGACCCAGGGTTTAGATGCACTTAATAACAGATTAATAAAAACATGCTGTTTAACTGGCTATCTACAGTTTAGAGAAATACTAAAGCTGATGCTTATACTAATCTAAAACTACATGCAACCCTAATTTCCCATGTTTCCCAAATAAGCACTTTTCTGATCAGCGGTCATTCACAATGCTGGAATTTACTACACTCCAGAATTATTACGTTTCATGCTAACATATATGACAGAAATTCCAAAAAATCAAAGTATCAAAAGTTCAGTAGCAAGGTCAAAAACATAAATACATTAAAGTCTTTACAAAAGACAACAATGAACTGGCAAGGTACAGAACTGGTAGACACACTGTTTATCTGGCATTTTCCCCGAAAATAGCCCAGGCCAATAAATGGATAATAGAAAAAAAACCCAGTAACAAACTACTTATAAAGTGAGTTAATGGTTTATGAGAAATTTCTCAGTAAATCTAACATAAGCCACAACATTGACTGATCTATAGTGCCACACTTGACAACTCTTTTCACCTGCATATTTAAAAACAAGTTTTTTACTCGACTGTTAAATCACTTGAGTCTGAGATGCTAAGTGGTATATTTTCTTTAAAACATGAAATTTTTAAACAATGAGAATAAAGTATATCCCGTATAAACATTTGCATGTGACAATAGCATTGCTTTGCCTTCACAGATTTTATAAAGGTTCCCTACATCCACAAAATTATTTGGTACTAGCATTGTAACTACTGGAAGAGTCAAGGAAAATTTAAAGATGAGTTACAACCCTGACTTTTAATAACATAGTACAAATAGGACATCATGCTAGCTGCCAGAGAACAAACTGAGATACTCAAATGTTCTGCCAAACCTCTTGCTGCTTGCAGGGAGTAGAGCTCATCACTGGTTTTATCACAGTATAAACACTCCCGCATGTTAGCTAAACTCCTTAATTCAATACCTTGTTACACATAAAAAAAAAACGAATTTCTTCCTGCTAGTATATGAAAAGTGTATCTTCTGTCTGCCTCCCCACAAAAGCAATGGAGGTACAATATACTCCTGTGAGGGAGCAATGGAGCACCTCGTACCATCTCTGCCCTTCCACACTCTATCCAGAAATGGCAATAGTTTGGCCTAAATCACGACCATCCCTTTATGAAATATTCTTCTATAAAAAAGCTTATGCTTGTGCATAAATGTGTATTTTGATATATATTTAGCATTTATATCCCATAAATATCTCATTTAAAGGAGCATATTCTACTTGTTTTCAAAAGAAATTCTGTAGGGCTTCTTTTCTATACTCTACCACTGATTAAAGATGTGTGATATAGAATAAATTTGTATAAACAGAAGTTACATAACTCCACAATCACTATTCTTTACAAAAGCCCAAGATTCTGGTTGGAGATTTTTGATACTTAGCTTTAATACAGCCTCCTAAATGTACCTTCCAAAGTTCAATATGAAGATACACATCTACAAGCAGCTGCTTCTCAATTTAATTTGCACAGTTTTTTCATGCTCCACTGGTGTATTAAATGCTGCTGCACTCTGTAGGAGTTTATCTATGATAAACTCAACAGCTGACTGCTTGCTTCATACTGACCTTCTCAAAATGTTCCAGTATATGTCACCCAACTGTTACAGTATTACAGATTTAAACTGCCATTTCAGTGTGACTGGCACACAAGTGCCTCATTTCTTTAACCACCTATATGCGAACTCAGACTTGAATCTTTATTAAAAAACATACACAAGTCAATAAAGTTCACAGCTGAAGCAATCTCAGCTGCTTTTAATACCAGTTCTAAATATTTCCCTGCTCATTTGTTTAGCTGCACATGTTTTAGAAGCTTGTAATTAAGACAAATTGGGTAATCAAAGAAGAATAATCTTCCTTGTTACTTTACCATCCATTCAGCTTGGAGCGATGATGACAGATGTTGATTAGCAAAGAAGAAGAACTCCATACTAAAACAAGGACAGAATTCATATTCTTGGATAATAGCATTTTGCGAAATAAAATTTCATAAATTCACATTTATGCTTATGAAACTGAAAGGTTAACGTGAAAAGTGTTCTGCTGAGAAATTAAGCACCTCATTATTATTATAATTATTATTATTACAATTCACCTTTCATATAGGAACTAAAATTATTCCAACTTCATTATGACGAGAAGCTGAATAGGTTTGGTGTGTGTAATTTCCAACACCAATGCACCAACTTATTTTAAAATAAGTTGATAAGGGGGTGGAGAACAATCGTGAGATAATGAATTCAGTAGCCTGCCTCTGCTAGTATTTCAAGAAAGGAACTGAACTGCATTGCAGTTTACTGAGTACAATGAAAACGTAATGGACATCGCCTGCCCCAAGACTTTACCCTTAGCCTGTGGCGTCCCATTGACCTTGAGATTTCAAATGTGTGCATAAATGATAGAAGGAGAGAGCACAGGAATTTTCACATGGTAGACAGTGTTTGTTTTTTCTAGTACATAGGCTCTATTCATCTGGGAGAATACAACAGCCGTATCACATTATTTAACAGGTAAAAAAGACAGCAATAATCAAGGCAAATTATCGTGTTAATGCCCAAAATCACCAAAGTAGGAATGTGCTTCTGCATAGAGAACCAGCATCACAGAAAAAAAAAACTTTAACCAAAACCATACCACCATTTTACAAGAAGGATCAATTTTTGAAATGTTGACATAGTTTCTACTGCAGTTATATAAGAAATTACACATATAATGCTTAAATTGCCTTACAGAACACAGGAATAAAAAGGTTAAAATAAAGTTTGAGAGGTGATATTGATTCTCACATTACCTGATAGGGAACTGATTTGAGTCCTTAAAAACACTATATCCATATAGCAGAATTATTATTAAAATAGAAGAGAGAACTGAAAAATACAATTTAATTGTGCAACAGCTTTACACAGAAGATGCACAGACACCATTGAACCTATGACAGATCCGAAACTGAAGACCTTAACCCTAGAAGTATTTAAAAAGCAGCACAACTGCTTCTACAGGGTCAAAATTATTCACTATGAATCCTGACTCTCTTGTGCAACTTTTTGGGGGTTTTTAATAGCTTAGTATTGTCTTCTACTTTCATTTTATCCTGTTTACAAGATGCAAGTGGAAGACATGAAATAAATATATAAAAAAAAAAATCATTGGCATGCTGTATGTATATATCTTTAACATTCACCTCAGCAGCAAACTGAGAAATTGAGCTCAATGTATATTCAGTAGAGAAAGACAGATGCCTCCAAAGGTTATTGCTAGCGTCTGCATCAAATGGTCAAAGTTCAGTACTATGAACACCCTTGTCATTGTTTTATTCCCAGCACAAACTCAAATTGTTTTGGCTATGAGGAAAAAACACAAACTAAGGGAGAAATGCACGGGCATGTTCAATTTAATCCATAAAACCTGAATCAACTTATGACATTTTAATACCATATTTACTTTCCTGAAGACAGACAACACAGTAAGTCAAAAAAGCTTTTCTAAACATCATCCTGAGCTCTGCTGAACTTTTAATGATGGCAGGACCAGACTGCTACATTGCTAGCACGCAACAATAAAATCTGAGTAAGACCAGAAAGAAAATAAATAAATTACAGAAAACACCAAAGAACTGGGAGAAGGAAAAAAAAAGTTACAGATATGGGTATGTTTATTCAAACATTACAAAACAGATATATACTTACGTGATAACACATACAAAAGTGCACTAAATTCAGATTGTAAGATTCAACTTTTACTTTGTTTAACTTGCCTCTTAGCTTTACTGCAAGTCTAACTAGGGAACTCTTCACAAGGAGTAGGAAAAACAATGAAGACCACTACAAACTAGTGGGTTTGAGCAAAGACATGGTTATATTTTACGATTTAATACTTCAATTTAGTACTAAAGATGTTGTTCTACAATATATAATGTTGTAAGCTAAGTAGCTAAGTGTAAGTAATAATGTGTCTATGAATTGATAATGTAGAAACCACAAAACGTTTCACAATAACACGCTGACATTTCTAAATATTAAAGTGTTTGTAAAAATAGTGAATATTTAACTATATTCTTTCCAACTTATCCATCATCATCTTTAAAATATGTCTTTCTGTAAAATATGTCTTCGGACTTTTGTCTTTCCACTTCTCTAACAGATACGCCTTCCTGTGTTAACATAACCAAATAATTATGACAGGCCCAGCATCTGAAAGTTTTGTATATTACCAGACACTTGCAATTTATGTAGCTATAAAATGTATGGAAAAATAACTTATAGTTTAAAACAAAGAAAACCACCGACCAACCACCAAAACAACACCAGCCATAAACTGGACATTGCTGATGCCTAATAACAATATGGAGATAACAGTGCATGGTGACTTCATACTAAACAGTTTATCAGTCCCTAAAATAAACTGTGATCTTTACTTCACCAAGGTAAATCTTTTGCTCATAGGTCCGTAAATTTTCCTGCACTAACTGACCTTAAGTCAACATCTCCCTAATATTATAATGGCCATTATGAGTATTACGAGAACACAAAAAATTAGATGACTATCCAAAGAGAGCCCAACTCAGACGTGAGGTGAGACAGACAAGGTATCAACAACAAAGTTTAATTTATGACACTGTCTTTAATAGGAAAGACTAGGGAAAAAAACAATGTTTTAAGCATATGATGACATCAATTCAAAATACCGCTTCTTCAGTCCTACCTGCCTGCATCAGTCTCCTTGAAGATTCCATCCTGGTTAGGACACAATTCACAACTAGGCGTGACACCACATTTGCAGGCATCACAAAACCAAGGTTCTGTGGAATTTTCTGAAGCTGAGCTCATGATCGAATCACTCTCTCCATCAACACCATAGCAACCTGTACACATGAAAAATGATACACCAGTATACGAAAAGTCAATTGCAGAGGTAAACAGTTGTCAGTTATGATTTCAGCAGGAAAAATATACACATATCCATTCATAGAAATGATACTGAGAATACAAAAAAAGCTTAAAAATTTTTGCAAAGATTGTGCAAAATTTTCAATTTAAAGAGGTTCTAATTACAAGAAGTGATCGATTTTATGCTACTGTCTCAGACTGCAACTAAAAAAAAAAAAGAATAAAAAGGCTGTTTTACTTAATTATTCTACAATACTGTGTTCTTCCAGGCCATCCATTAAGAAAGAAAGTAACAAAAGAACACTTGAAGCAGCCAACAAACTTAAGGGACAGAAAAATTCAAGGCATTTTTTCAAATAATAAAATACATTTCAAGTGAAATGCAACAAGCTAAGGAATTTGTTCAGCCTGGAGAAGAGAAGTTTGCTTGGAGACCTCATAGCAGCCTTCCAATATCTGAAGGGGGTCTATAGGGATGCAGGAGAGGGACTCGTCATTAGAGACTGCAGGGACAGGACAAGGAATAATGGTTTCAAACTTAAACAGGAGAAGTTTAAATTGGATATGAGGAAGAAGTTCTTTACTGTAAGGGTGGTGAGGCACTGGAATGGGTTGCCCAGGGAAGATATGAAAGCTCCATCGCTGGCGGTGTTCAAGGCCAGGTTGGACAGAGCCTTGGGTGGCATGGTTTAGTAGGGGGTGTCTCTGCCCATGGCAAGGGGATTGGAACTAGGTGATCTTAAGGTCCTTTCCAACCCTAACTACTCTATGATTCGATGAATTTGTGAGCATTTGCAGACTTATCTTGGATATTTCTATCTTTCTCCTTCTCTTTAGTCTGAAAATTAACGTTAATTGGGGATGAGAGTGTGTGTGATTTTTCGTAGGTTGATTTTGCCAGTAGTACCCAGTCCAGAAAACGCGCTCCACTTTACTACTTTCCATTCAGCATCCAAATCATAGAATCATAGAACAGTAAGGGTTGGAAAGGACCTTAAGATCATCTAGTTCCAATACCCCTCCCACGGGCAGGGACACCTCCCACTAAACCATGCATTAACTAAGAGAACCTACACTTGAAGTAATAAAAAAAACAAAAAAAAAAAAAAAAAAATACAAACAAACCAAAAAAAAACCTGCTTGCATACTTTAGGGGTTGCAACACTGAGATTAAAAGGCCTTCTATAACTTCAAAAGCAAAGTATAGTTTGCAGAGCACAGACTGACAGTTTTGAGATACCACATCAGTGAATGATTATATTAAATTTTTTTAAGCATTCTCTTTAACTGCTTTTAAATTTTGGCTAGACTCAATCATTCAGTTTCTCCATTCTTCTTTGGTATATCCAGCATAATCTTTATGATTCTTAAGATGTCTACGCATACTTGACCACCATAAATTTATGAAAACAGTATTTTTAGAGTGATTTAAAGCTTGTTATTTAATTTTTGCACAAGAATAAAAGCAGTATTATTACAAATGACAAAAAGGAAAATCTTAGTGCTTATCATCACAAAACTGTATTTCTGCATATGCCACACTTTGAATATTTATCTGTTATTCAAATGGAGAAAAATATGACTTCACTGTCAACACTTAAAACACAGTGGAAGCTCTCATACTAAGAGATTAAATTCAGCTATCCATCAAATATAATGATCAAGTCAACATCTGTGCTTGCAGATCAGTTAAATTACCGAATTCTGCAATTAAACAGCAACATGATTTGTTACTTTGGTTCGTTACCCACTCACTGTAATAAAATAGCAACAGTACTCTAACTCCCCTTGTGACAGAAAGAGGTCTGCATAATAGACTAGAACTACATCCAGGAAATAAGCAATAATGCTGTAGGAACTGTTTAAGAAATACAGTCTTCCATTACAGAAGGAGGCTCATCAATACGAATTAAAATAAGAAGGCAGAATGTTTCTTTTCATTATAAAAGTATTCCAGAATTAAAGGACAAGTAATGTGTAAAACTGCATTCACAGACAAGTTTCATTATGTATATAAAAGACCATACATCTCACACATAAGGTGACTACATTTTCTTTATAATGGAGTATCAGCTTTAGGTAGCGTTCCAGAAAGTAATTTTTTAAGTTCTAATAACAGACTTGAATACATGACAGTAAAGCCACTTTCAAGCAATTACTTTAACATACACACAGCCCATTGATAGAGTTAATGAATAATTAAGCATTTTATAATTCCTTCAGACTTCTTAATGTATTAGCATTTTCCTAAATAGACTTATTAAAAATTACCAACCACCACAGAAGCAGTAATACTGTCATCAATCCATATGGCAAAATAAATTCAGTTTATTTCAAACACTGATGCACCTTCACAAATTTAAAGTAGCTAGATTTGCTTTTCTAAACTGTCCTATCTTCATTCTAAAATAGTTGCTGTATTATACTTATCAATCATTTATACCCATTTTTTTTATTTTATCCTTCCTTCTGGAAAATGACATATATGTGCTGTAATTTTTTTAATCTTTATCACGTATTGACATAAAATTATGTTTCTAATACAAATCTAGATCCTTTCTTCAAGTAGATTTAAAAAAAAAAAAAGTAACCTTTTAACCCAAATTTTTTATCCCAATTTACTTTTTCCCTAACTACTATCTAGCTAAAGCTAAACACCATACTGTTTCAATGACCAAAAGGGTTAGTCACTAGCTGGACAAAACAGACTAAATTATTATTAAACATCAGTGATAAATACATCAAAACAACCTTGTTCACAACAGAGCTGAAAAAAAGGAAATCCAGCCCAAAGACTGCCATTGACTTGGTGTACACTGCCACATAAAGCTACAGAATCAAAGCTGCAATAGAAAGCACTATTAAAAGGCTGCACTCAGTGGTAGCTTTTTATACCCACATAGATCCTTTAACCACAAGGGAAAAAAACTTCAGCGCAATGTACTTGGTAATTGCTCTTCAATGAGAGTGGCATGGACCAATTTCAGTATGCTCCAAAGTCTGAACTCTATATAACATGTCTGGAGAGTTAACTTTCTAGGAGGAGTTAGGACTAATATATATGAATAGTGAAACAAAAACTCACCTTTATGAACAGTGTTTTTAAAGTAGTTAATTAGGTAACACACTATAAATAATTTCTAGTCAGGTCTTGAGACCTAGTAGCTGAAGATTAAATTCAATCCAAGAATAATGAAATAAAGAGCAACTCCCAAAATTAATTAGAAACTACATGTTTAGCTGTATTTTTTGGTAAAGACAGGCAAGAATTTTAACCCTTCTTATGTTTGCTATGAAGAGTCATTTGCTGCTTTTTGGTGGTCAAGTGGTAACAAAAACCAAAGGAAAGATCAAATTTCACCAAAGCAATATCCATATTGATAACACAAATCTGTTGAACAGCTGTACTCAGAAAATGTCTGCAAAGCTACAAGACAGACAGCCAATCCTGCATGTGGTTTTGACACCAAAAAACAGTATAAAAAAAAAAATCCTTTATGAAAAACAGCAGTTAAAGTTTCTTGCAGGCCAAAAATAGACGGTGAAGAAAACAGATGCTAGGAGCTCAATTTTTAAATAACAAAACTTACACAATTCAGAAAAGAGTGAAACTGCTTAAAATAAAAAAAATAATCAATGACAACATATGTTTGCCCTGTTTTAAAGAATCACAGATAACACCATGATGTCATCTGACACTAAGATGTCAGATGTGTACAGGAGCAAACATACTATTTGTTCTTCAAATGTAAAAGGAACAAAAAAACTCTATTTTCCTTCAGTTGAGATCTGAAGACAAAAGAAGTTTCAAAAAGAAACCCTATTGTAAAGACAGATCAATTTTTAAAATCTGAAATATATAAGATTTGAATTTTAGTCCAAGTAAGTGCATTAGGAACAATGAAAAGATTGTTACAGCAAGTCTCCATCCAGCTCAAACCAGAGCAAGTCCCATAACCACTGCTCTGAACACTTGTGGTAGTAATTCCAGAATAAATACCTCAGTCCCTTCTGTGAGTTGCTGCACTTCCATATATAAACATTACGGTATTTACTGTACTAGCTGTCTATTAATTCTGCAGCCGAACTGCAGCAGTTCAAAATTGTTCCAACATACAGAGAAACAAAAAAAATTCAATAGGTTACAGCTTACTAGAAATGAAAACCTTTCATTTTCTTACGACTTTCTTATTATTAAGTAGCAAACATAATGAAAACCCTATCAAAGCTGCGAAATGCTGCTCATCTAGCAAGCATCTATAGCATCAAAAGTAAAAAACTAAATTTTCATAATTTTTCAATATACTGACTTTATTTCATCCCTTGATATCACAAGTTGCAATACTAACTGCAAATAGAAAAACTAATTTGGTCATTTTAACATCATTTAAACAACAGCATCTTGTATACTGTCAGAATTTCGTATTGTGGTGAAAAAAAATTATCCAACACTTTCAAGCAAGCAGATGCAATGGAAAAGATGAGTCTGGAGTTCCAGACGGTACTTTCAGGGGCTTTCACTTTCAAATTTTGAGTAACTTTGTAACAATCATGCTAGGGATTAATATGTCTCTTAATAAGCTGAAACTGAGGGAAAAGTGTTTTCTACTGCATGGTCGTAATTGAAATTTTGCATACTAAGTCCTACAGCACAAAATGCACTTGCTAAAAAAACTAAATGTACTTTTGTCCAAGTCTACCTGAAAAGTTACTATATATAGATAAAGAGTACAGAGTTTTCAAAAACAGAGGTAATTTAAAAACAGTAATATTCATGTGTAACAAGCAATTGTTCTTTAAGTATATTATTTTAGAATCCCTAAAACTACTGAGTGCAACAAGGGTTCAACTTGCCACCTTTTCCTAAGCTGAAAGAATTATTATGGTCCTATTAAAAACCTTAAAAAGCATTATTTTTTATGACTCCTTAAAACACCTAGACATACAAATACAAAGCAGCTGCTTGATAAATCACTTCATCCTAGTATAAAATGGTTAAACGATGATCAAGAAAAAGTTGTCTAATCCAACTTTCCTGTATGAATTGTTGGGAATTGCTACTATTGGAACAGCAAGCAGTGTAAGGACTCACTACAAGCAAATCTCCCGAGCAACATCTGGAGGCAACCTCTAGGTTCTTTCCAGAAGCACCACAATTGTGTAGATGGTATTACTACTTAAGGATTAAAAGGACAAGAGAAGAAAGGATGCATATTTTTTTAAATCATGTGCTTGATTCCAGTTATTATCACCGCACCTGTGACCTATTCAGCACAAAGACAACCACCCACCCTTTTGACAGGAAAACATATTGAAGAAAATAAAACAACTTTAAAACACTTGGCTTAAAATGCACCCTGCCTTTCCTTAATGTTCACAAAAATTCTGAGTTTTGGATCTTTAGAATACCCAGAATACTCCTTTTCAACTGCAGTTCATTAAATCCTCATGTTTGTATATTCTTAGATACTGCAGCACAACTCAATGTCTGCCACTTCCTTGAATACCTCTTACATCAAACAATAAAACTGGTTTAGTATAATATCCTGTGAATTTAAACACATGAAAGCCAAGAAGTTAAAACTCTCATAACATTTATTGTTCCACTAACAGCATCTATATATTACTATTACAGCCAAGTTGTCTATTGAATGTATATCATTTTATACAAAAACAAACTTTTTTATTCCTGGATTTTAAAGCCATTGTACTCCATCAGTACCTTATATTTTATGTGACTGCCATTAAAATGAAATTGCACTCACTTTAAAATGCTACCATTAAAACAATTGTTCTGAAATTTATACCACTGAGGGAAATGGAAAGAGAGACTTAATTCTTGCTTTAGCTGTATCTGTTCCTCCATTTCTCCGGGAGGGTAATTTTTTACCAAAGAGAACATCTGCAAATGTTAACTACACATACATATACTCTGAAACATGATCTTCTCATGCAGACCATGAAAATTTGAACCTCCAGGTAAACTGTAGGTTTGCAAAATTAAATGCTGTGAGATCATACTATCCAAACTATACTGTATTCAATCCTTAACTGAACCAACAGCTTAGAATAAAGACATTAATCAATTCATGCATCATAAGTTCAGAACAGTATTTTTATTTAGTAAATCAAATGAACTAAATTACAGGATTTTGCAGGATGAATTTTTGTATCAGACAACAGCAGATCAGGGTAAGCAGCAAAATTAAAATGCAAAAACCTTTTACTACACTGTAAACCATATGGCCACTACATGATCGCTTTTAGCAAGAGGAATCTTATTCTGTACTGCGCACATCACCATAAAGTAAGAAACAAATAGAGGGAACGGAAAAAAACAGCTGGAAAAACGTACAACTTCTCTCATTTAATTCACAGCAACTCACCCAAGGGCAAGAGCTCTCAAATGTACTAACTACAGCTATGGTAGATGCTATGATATGCACCAGACAATTTCTTCAGACACGATGCAATCAATATGTGAAGGAACGTGACACCACAGTTAGGGGTGTCATGCTATTACAAGATCTTGCCATAAAAGCGTTTATCCAAAATGACATAGTGCCTAAGGAAGATTTTTATAAAAAGAAACAAGAATTATCTCCACACAGAAGTAAACACTCAAAAAGGCAACTGTACTACTAAAAATTTAACCACTTTTCCCTAGCACTGTAAATATTTTTCCTTTTTTTGATATGTGGTACACTGATATGTGAAATGAGAATAAATTTTTAATTGATGGACTCAGACATAGAAGATGAATGCAAAGATTAAGAGTGGGTATTAAATTAGCATTATACATATGCTTCCACCGTTTCAGAGGCAACTACAGATTTCTGCAATTTTGAACCAGTTATTTGCTCCACAAAGTTTATAGACTTTTCGGATGTGTCTGCAGAGCAAAGATAGCTTTTAGACAAGTGATGCAAGCCATACAGGCAATATGAACATTACTCAGCAAACAGTTGCCCTGGAAAGGATACTGAATTCCTAGCAATCTCAATGTGTGTCAGCAAAGCAAGTAAAAGTGTTTAAGGTCTGAATCAGAATTCTCCTTAACTTTCGGCCATGTTGTTGTGTTCCACATGAGCACTGGCAAAGTTGCCCCCAGATGAGTTATCGCTCCTCTTCTATCATGAAAGATTAACACAAGTGAGCAAACCAAAAGGAATACAAATTATGATTCAATAGGCAGCTGCTGCACCAGGAACTGAGAAGGAAAAGGTGTTAGCACCAAGTACCTAGGAGCATAAGCAACAGAGCAATATGCACAGCAATAAGCTACCCTGTGCTAGAAAAGCCAAAACTCACCGGAGCAAGGGAGAACAAAGATGTAGGCCCTGCCTAACTTAAAACACAAAGCAACATCACCTTACCCTCTAAAAGAGGGTAACAGATTCCTGCCAAAAACTATGCTGGCATGCAGCCACTTAGGGATCACAACTGGAAGGCCCACCTTCATAAGAAAGGCCATATCATCACATATGACTGACAGCTCTTTGACCAGTTAGCTACAAGTAGAGCTAAAGACTCCCCCAGGGAAGGGAGCCCTGCTGTCCTGAAGAAGTAGGCTCAACTCAAGAAGCATTTTTACGGCTAGTGGACAACTTTATATTAAATACAGAGGCAGCCACTACAGGAAGATCTTTTCCAGTCATCTGAAAGGTTCTGTCATAAAGAGAAACTTCCACTTAAGCAGAGCACAAAGGCACAAGCCAACAGTGTAAACCCCTTCCCTGTGAAGTAAAACAGTTTCTGTAATAGTCAACAAGGAAAAAGAAAATAAGATCTTCAGGGAAAAAAGAATCAAATCACCAGTATCATTATATTGGTCCCTGGGAGGGACACCAGTAGGGTGTGAAAGGAGTGCACTTCTTTCCAAATAAATATCTACAGTTCTATAGAAAAGTAGAGAAAACACATCAATTTATAATACAACTTGAAACTGCATACAAAAACTATGAAGAAAACCCCTGCAGAATTCCAGCAGCTTTGTTTGGACATTTCAGAATAACAGGCATCTTGGATTTGAGATTCTAGGGAAAAGACAACTGCTACGTACCAAAATCAGTTCACAGGAAATGGGCATATTATTTTCCCCAACTGCAGGCAAACACAGGTAAACATCACTGTATTGATTTCTGTACAACTTAAATAAGAGTCTCTTCATTCAATACTGTACTGGAAACTGCATCTTCTGAAAAACTCAAAAGCTCAATTATTAGAACAAATTTCAGAACGCAGCATGATGTCTGCAGCCACAGCAATCTACCTACTAAAGGAAACCTGCAAAGACTCTTGGATTCCAATGTGTTTTTAAAACAGACCTGCTGATTTCCAGAACACATATTTCAAACTACAAAGCAGCTGTGTGTAATAGCACAAAGGGCTTCTTACAATGCAGCCTATGTCCACGATCTGGGCTCAAATTTATGAGGCACAGTTTCAAGTCAATGATATTAAGAGTAAACCTTGCCTCTACTAATATTACAAAAAATAATAATTCTCAAAGTTTCAAGCAATGCTTTACAATTAGATAGCAATTATTTCTTCAACCACTTCTCAATTGATTTTTGGAAATGACCAGAGTTGAATCATTAAGCCAACAGGAACAAAAAGTACTTGATGCACTGCATTTTGGTTTTCCTGTATCTTCTTTATGACAGTCTGTGTCTTCATTTATTACTCATGGATTCAGAAGTAATACCATGAGTAAATGACCTCTGAGCAAGAGTGCAGGAATATCTAAATTATTTAACATGCATATATGTAAGATCACTGAATCAAAATAAAACTTCAAATATTCTAAATTTGTTTATAAAATTTTGATTTGCTGCAAGCAATTATATAAACAAATTACTGGAAAAAAAGCTAATTTAAAACAGTACCTGCTCTTACTTACTATTACAAAAATATCAAAATACAGAAAAAATACACCAGAATAAATGTTCATCTCTACTTAAAACTATATTCGTTTGTTTACAAATTGATATGCATATCTAGCAATGAAGCATACACATAAAACATCAAGTAAACTTCCAAACTGCAATTACCACAGATTTGAAGCTTGGCTTGTTGCAGGGAAAATTTACATTTTTATCACAGTCAACAATTACTTTAATCTACAGAGCTTGCTTTTTTTTTTTCCAAGACTAATCCTATTCAAATAGAACTTCACAGCTGCTTTACATACACTTTAAAGTATTTATTATTAAAATAAATGGTAAAGATCTATACATTTGAACGTAAGTGTGAAAAATGAACCAACATTCATAGTCAATTAGCTTGTACAAACTGCAGAACTTATAGGAACAAACTAGCAATTAGATCTTCTGAATTAATCTATTTTACTTTTTCGCAATAACAACAAAGAAAGCATACCCATTGTACTCTGTAACAGTGGGACTATAGGGAATCTTTGCCTGTAACCCTTTAAAAAGAATAATAGCAGCAATTACTTTTAGATAGGTTTTGAACTACTAAAATTCAAGTGACTTTCGAACTACGGAACTATTTTCTGCTGAAAGAAGGCCAACTATAATCTTACCCTTTATAGGTACAAAAGGTTTAGTAAACTAAATAAAATAAGGATATTACCTATAGGGATTTTTTAGGGCACTCTTCCGGAATAAAATACTAATTTGCCATCATTTTATTCTGAAAAGGCGTAAGTTCATTTTTCCATCACAATCAATCTGCCCTTTAACGTGACTAACTGTATAATCTTTAAATAAATCTTACAGAAGTATTTTCAGGGAGCTCCACAGCTTTAGGGTTTAGATGTATTGACTGCATTTCATGTTTGGGGAATTCTCAAATAGGCATTCATACCTATTACCAAAAGGCTCTTTCATTCAATGTTTTTCTTCTCATAAGTTAATATATGACTGTAATGGGGGTAGGGGGAGTGAGTCTATCAAGATTCTATAAATCTAACTTTTAGTAGCTTACTGCATCTGAAATCAAATATATTCCGCACCTTACTTTCAAAAACTTCAGATACAGGGGAAGAAACACTGCCAACATACCAAGACACCTAAATTTAAGAGTCGAACACTTGTTACAGCCAATAAGGACCTGACCAATGGCCTCAAAAGGCACCTAGAGTATGATCCAGCTCATCATAAATTAAGTCAGCTAAACTGCTCTCTAAACTTCACTGATGAGCTCTTCAAAGAAACACAAGAGGACTTCAGGAATTAGAGTACATGTTGACACTTAACATAAGGCACTTGAACCCGAGGACAGAAATTCCATCCTCAGTTTCCTAGCTGATGTTAAGAAAAACTGAGCTACAGCTCAATGGACAAAAAACACTGTTTTGAAGAGATTGCCAATCTAGCATGATAAACTAAAACAGAAGTAGGGAATTAATAAAAGCACTTCCTACTTGAATAGGCAAGTTGAATCGATCAAAAAAAACAAATGGAGTCACATAAATTAAAGATATGCCTTTTATGTTTTTGAAGAATGAAAGCCTACCTTCTTCTAATTTCAAGGACTGAAGTAGCCTATCTCATTTTTCTGGCAAACTTTGAAAAACTGAAGGCCTAAAAAGGTACAGGGTATCAGAAATGATAATAAAATCGAAACAAGACAAACAAAAAACAAATTACCACCTGATTAATGAAGAAAAAGACATATTTTATTTTTCAGCAAAATAGGTATGCCTCTCTGTTAGTGTCTACACTGCCTTGCATCCTCAAGATGAAGAGCAATGACGTACAACACAGCCTCACCTTCTATGGAAAGATGTTAAAATTTCATACGCTTACCTCAGAATTATTCTAGAAGAGTTTATTTAAAACCAGACTTCTTACATTTATAACACACACATGTACTAGATTTTGAAGGAATGAGCAAAACAATGAAGAATTATTTGAATAGGTTTCAAATTTAAAATTTCCCCATTTCAAATTGTCATTGAAAATTATGAGTGAGTTCAAGGCAAGCTATTTTCACTTAAGAGTAAATGCCATGGACAAATCCTTTCTTTCCTCCTCCCCATCTCTGCCTTTTTTAAACAGCAAATGTGTATGTAAGAAAACTCTTATTTTAAAAGACCTACTATTCTTATAATCTTGTATCACAGTTATGCAATCAAATTCATATACTGAAATGCGTAAGACAAAATTGCATTTAATCTAATAACTTAAAGCCCTGAAAATACAATAAATAGTTCAAATATTTGCAGACTGTCATTCATTATATAGGTATCTGAAAAACATGCCCTGTCCTATAGTTGCTTATATCTGCTTTGCTACAGTAGAAAATGATGTTTCACTACTAACATGCATCCATTACAAGAAAGTAACTGCCTAAGTTCAAAGACTTCATTTTTTTGGAAAAAGCACATCAAAATTTTATTAAAAACAACACATGTGCTTTCCTCCCACAATGAGAATGAAGGGTTGTATTACCTTCATGCACTGTTATCCCACAGTTGTCACACTGGATTATTTCATCAGCATCTTCACTGTTATCTCCAAGACAAACGCAACAAATCAAAATATGGTCCATTTTCTGGGAACTCCAATTTTGAGACTTCTCAAGGATCAATGAGTCCTAATATTAAAAAATCAAGACACATGGATTATGTCAGGAACTTCAATTTTATTCACAACAAAGAAAAGAATGTGGATTTTGCTCAATAGTTGAACACGCAAAAAGAGATGGAAAATTATTTTCACAGGACTAAAAGCTTCTTTGTTGTTGGCACATTCAAATGCTTCATTTACAAACATAAGAGCTAGCAGAAAGTATAGATACAACCTAATCTCAATATACCTACAGATCCAAAGGCCAGAGAAAGATTGTATTTCCGCAACAGAAACATATATAAACCGTTTATATTCTATTATAAGGACGTAACAGACACCCCTAAAAAAACATTTAAAAGGGGAAAAAAAAATACACCAAAGGTGACCTTCAAATGCTGTTAAAATTTCACCTACCAAAAAGAAGTTACATGGATCTGCAAAACCTGCAAATAAACAGCTAACACAAGCCTGCCAAGTTTTCACTAATGTAAAATATGACAAATTATCAGCTTAGTTCTATTTTGTTGCAGTGCAGATTTATATGACTCTATGCAAAACCATATGATTTACTAAAATATAACTACTTATATTCCTCTGATTACATGCAGGAGTAAGGATTTGCATGACAAGCATAATGCTCTGTTTTGGCAACCTCCAATGTGAACTAGACCACTTAAAAAGAATGTGGCTTTTAACAGAGAATTTCTCTAAGGAAACACAGAAAAGTGTTTCATAAACCAAATAAAGCTGTACACAAATTTAATTTTTTTTTTCCATAAACACCATTTAGGCCGATTATTATTCCCACTGTGAGATACAGCCACTGTCTTTTGCTGCAAAATTTTATGGCTTTCATATATTATCTTTTATTTTTATACAAAAAAGCAAACATTAAGCTTGAACTATTTTCATTGGTGATATGAAGGCATAAAGGGAAGTGTGAAATTAGGCACACTAGTGAAAAAAAAATAAACACTGACTGTAAATAAAACCATTTCAGAGCAGAGGCTGACAAGTTCAGGCATCATTCAACATATCAGAGACCTGAGAATATTCCAAAACTGGTGTGGTATCCCAACAGACCAGAAAAAAAAAAAATTAAGGTGGAAGATGAACTTTCAAACATCATTTTCTCATTCCAACTCCTGTTTATAATACAAAACACAGCAGCAGTACTATGCCTGTGTAGCCTATGTAGATAAAAAATACCATGAATTCTACCTGATGTAGGCAATCCTCCCCAAGCATCTTAATTTCTCACCCTAATCTATGCAATTATCTCATGATAACCTCTCAGTCTGATAGAGCAAGTCTCCACACAAAATTTTTAGTGAATCATTAATGAAGTCTCTTTGTACTTTGGGTTATCTGAGCAGCTATTTGGAAGGTAAAGGGGGAAATCTTTGCTTTAATTAAAGGCAAGATAAAAGGGCAAAATAACTTTACCACCTAAAGCTGGGTTCAAATAGTTTACTATGCAGCATGAAGACTGACGTGGAACAAATACCTGAAAGACCATATCCCAGAAGCTGACCATATGTGTGTCTAAAGCGTGGGAATTTTAATGTGGAGATGGTAACTGCTGACAACTCCTGAACAAGTCCTGTTCCCTACCCATGTGAAAGAAACTACTTCAGTTGTATCACTATGTAATTCCCATATCTGTGGTGTTAATGAAGAAAACGAGCACTTCAAGTGATATGCCCACATACTTCTAACTTTAAAGGCATTCTAAATAAATTAATAAGTAGAAAACCCCCACTTCACTGAGAATGGAAGAATCCCATAAAGTGGTAGCAATTATAAAACCAGAAAAGCATATTTATCTACTAATGATGCCTGACCCTAGAAAAGGAAAGGTAAAGTTGCATTATATTTCATTACAGCACACGCTAAAACATTGCAGACCTCAAAATACTTTTGAAAAATGTAGAAAAATAAAATAAAAATCCCACAGAAACAAAAACCAAACAACCCTCCTCCCTGCCCCCCAACAGCCACCACCAAAAAGCAAGGAAATGAAAGGAAGAATGCATACTAAGGACACTGCAACACGTTCAATTACCTGAACATTCCTTCATCAATTAATCATGCATTCACGCATCTGGCTTTCTAAGAAATTAGCTCCTGCAGCATAATGAGATTTTGCTAATTTGTCTGCTAGACAAGATTTTTTACCTTTTTACTATTTTAAAATATTGTAGTAGGAGAGTATCTACAGAAATTCATTGTTGCAAGACTTCTTGTTAAAGACGTATTCACAAGCAGTACTTCGATAACTTCACTGCATGTAAAGCAGTTACAGAATTATAATTTGAATTTCAAATTTCCAAATTTTATCTTTTGATCAACGTCCTAAACCAAATGCAAGAAGAGAATCTGAGGTCCATGCATATTAAGAAGCTTCACAAGAGATACACCAGACACAGCTCCAGGTTCCTGAAACAGGCCTAACTTTTCAAGTCAATGGAAATTATGGACATATTCAAGAATATATCCCTAAGAATATAGACTCGCACCTCCATTCCAGTATGGGAAACAACTCTGAAAGAAAGTTGCCTATCTCTTGATGTTCTGATCATCACTAGTGGTAGAGCATGTACGGCTGCTGAACTAAGAGAATACAGGTAACAACACTAAAATTACAGTTAGACAATGAAAGAATATGCCGATACAAAAAGAAAAAAAAAATAATAGAATTATATGTGTTTTTTTGCAATTGCATCTCTAACTACTAATTAAAACAGCACAGCTCATTGGCAATCAAATACATATAAAATACATAACATCTAAAATGGAGGCAACTGATTCTTTCAAATACTCTGTTGAGTTCCCTGTCATTCCACACAGTAAAATTAAGATTAAATGAAACAGCAAAACTTCCAATAGTGTCATATCACTATCACTTATCAAATGTTATGCTGATATTGCAATTATTTACTGCAAAACTGAATGTAGATTCTGCAGCAACTTTTTTCACTTTGTTCAAAATTTTGTCACTGCAGGATATGAAGCCAACCATCTTGACAACCTAATATTGTAATTTTTCCACATGCACAACCTTTCAGGCAACTGTAGAAATTGTGCATAGAAAAAAAAAAAGCTGCATTACTAAAAACTTGCAAAATTTTCAAACTTTGCAATCAGAAGGTATTTAATAGTTCCCAAATGCTTTTTCATACTGTAAGAAATCACCTTTGAGCCCTGCCCATGGCAGGGGGATTGGAACTAGCTGATCTTAAGGTCCTTTCCAACCCTAACTACTCTATGATTCTGTGATTATAAGCAAACTTAACATAAATTATCAGGATTATCCTATTTGATTTTAAACTCAGTGTGCATATTTCTTTACTTAGAATTCTTCTATCAGTGAACTTAGTGTTCAGACTTCGATGTTTGTCACAAAGAAGGGCTAGGATAAAGAATAACCTATCATTTAGCTATTTACTGACAATGTCCCAGATGTTTCTAACTTTTAGAGCATTACAGATATGTAACATCTATGCTAAATCAGAACTAGAAGTCCCACTAATACACCTTGATTTGCATACTGGACATCCTGTTTGCTTTAGAACTAATCCAACCCCCCTAAAGCCAAGAGAAGTCACTCTATTGACTTTAGTGGCATTAGATTGGCCAAATGGTCCAAGCAAGATTATTTAATATGCAGTGCCTATTTAGCATAATTTTGCTGTTTTTCTTATTCCTCTAAACACAATTCCAGCCAATCAGCTTAATTTTTCAAATTAACACAGTATCTACTAGGGAGCAGTTTCCATTTGTTAACAGATATATTATAGAAAGTTGGTTGCACTACCTCATTACTCTTGCTTTGTGAAAGAGCCAGGCTATCATTTGTCAATTCCTCATCATCTGCATTATTCCTGTTAAGAACTTTACTCTTCTTCTTCTTGGATCCTCCATCACTAGCCGTGCTGCTATTATCTTCTTCATTACCTTCCTCATCATTGTCATCCTCATCACTTCCACTCCCATCATCTTCATCATCCTCATTATCTCCATCACTTCCTTCTTTTCGCAATGCATTTTTTCCTTTTTTTTTCTCAGCAGTAGGCCGCCAGTCATTGTCATCTTCACTATCATAGTCATCCATATCATTTAGTTCTTCCATTGATACAAAATCCAGCAAAGGTCGGTTCCTGCGCAAATTCCATTTTTTTGGTTCGCTTGTTTGCTCGTCAGCTACAGCCTCAGGTTCAGCTGCTTTCTCCTTCTCTTTCTTCTTTCTCGGCTTCTCTTCTTCATCTTCTTGCTCTTTTTTTTCAATTTTAATTACCTCTTTGTCTGCTGTTGGCACCTCCTCTTCAGTAGAGCTTTTTGGCTGTTGCTCTTCTACTTTCTCTTCTGCTGGTTCCTCCTCCAAGATATTTTCTTCTGATTCAGTACAGGAACCTTCACCACTGTCCTTTGATGCATCTTCACTCCCATGACCACTTCCTTCAGAATCTGTTGAGCATATGAAAATTTAAAAAAAGTGCCGACACAAATGTACCCCCAAAAATAAAATCTGTTGAAGTAAGTTGTTAAACAAAAGAATGATGCATGTTCCTCCCTCATAAGGTATTCCACCTATTTTTTCAGCTGGTGTCCAGCTATTTCGAGTGGTATGTTGAGAATCTGTTAAACGTGAGTACATTTTAAGATGTCAAAAAAAAGATGGTAGTATTTATTAAATGAGCATTAAATGTTCCTTTGAACTGCAGCTCATATTAACAAGCAGTAGCACAGAATAATTTCCATGTGAAGGCACATCCTAAAGAAAGAGCATCCCAGTTTGTAAATTTCTGCAGGCGTTTTCTATATCTTCAAAAGAAAACAGTTATCCAATAAAGAAGTTTGAAATTACAAAATGAAGAGTTTACATAACAAGTACTAACAAAAGTATGGAAAATTCCACACCTTCATATTTACTACACATTCGTTTTCCTAGGTTTCGAGGCTCTTCTAATCTCCAGTGTTATTTCATTTATTAATCCCACATAAACTATGTTCCAGTCTTGCACCTGCACAACAATGCAAAAATTCTAACCTCATACCACCCCTATGGTACTGTTCTGTGTGTAGGCACTATTTCTATTAATTAACAGAAAGCCAGTCTGTGTAATGAACAGACAGGCCAGTCTGTGCAACAGAAAAGAAGAAATTTTTTGCATGTTTATTTTTGTGATCCATACTATAAGGTGCATCTGTACCTTATAGTATGGATCACAAAATAAGGCATCTGTACTATAAAGTACATGTAAAATATATTTCAATATTACAATTGAACTTGATAAAATTTATAAACACCATTTCCCTTGACTATCTCTTATCTAATACTCACCTACTACCTTTCATTTACAGTATGAAGGATGAAAAACTCAGAAAATATTTTTTAAATTAACAACAAAAATATACAACCACTGTCTAATTGATCTAATGCAGAGATCGATTAGGCAGTGGCTGCAGTTTTCAGTTTGCTCAGAGCCATCACCAAGTTCCTGATGCAAAGAAGAAACATGTTGATGCTTACAAGTTAAAAAAAAAATAATAAAAAAAAAAAAATCCTTAATCACTTTAGCTACCGCACAAAAAACACCAGTCAATACCACCTCACACAGAGAATTTCTGTGCACATCCACCTCTGTCTAAATACAAATACACAAACAGTGGGATCAGTGTGCTACACACTTCACATGGCATTTATTTTCACCCCACATACTGTCTATGACTAGGCAGTAATTCAGTTGATAAATCTGTGTTAATAGTTATTTTTGTCTTTTTCTGCATAAACCTGTATGTGGAAGTATTTGATGAGCAGATTTTATAATTATCAACACAAAAAAAAAAAGGCTTAAGTGCTACTATTACTGATCAGGCCATATATGTTATCAGTCCCCTTACAACATAATAGAAAGCAAAAGCTTTCTGCAAACATTCTAACCTTTAGAGAGCCAGAAAAAAAATGAGAATACAGTACCAAAAGTTACTGTAGAGTCTTTAGAGAAAGAGTAATTGATTTCATCATGCATATCAGCCTTAACAGTAGTAACGTAAGTACAACGTAATTAATTGAAATTCTGGAATAGTAGAGCACTCCTCAGGCATGCCTAAGAAGTAAGAGACAGTATTAACTGATATGCAGTCCACTTCCAAACATGTTTCTCCTTCATTTTTACGGAGAATCTCGGTCTGGGAACAGCTTAGCCTTTATTAACAGTACTCTAAATTACCTACAGTGATCCTTGTACATCAACACTACAGAACTAAAAGTATTCTATAGCTGCTTTATGTCATGCCAACAATAAAAACAGAGAACAAATAAACGTTAGCTACATTCACTTCTCTCCTTCAAATTCTCTTTGCCTTCTGTCTGCACATTATGCTTTGTACTCTCCGCATCGATGTACACACCAGAGATACCTACAGTAAGAGATATTCCTCTTCTGTCTGAATGGATTCACTGTGATAGCTGCTTCTCTAGAAAAAGCCAATCTGTGATAACAGCTATGTTTTCAGGTGTTCTGTCAGATGCACTTTCAGTTAGGAAGAGGCTGTAGTATACAATTTTCTCCCTGAAAGAAATTCTTAAAAGAATGGTTCTTTCAAATTGGCAACCACATCATGTTATTCCCTATGGGAGAGAACTCAAGCTACTCCCAGTGAAAGATGAGGCCAGATACACCACCAAATAGCAAAGAATATACAGTTCCAGTGAGAACAAATATGGGAGATAACAGTTGTGAGAAAGGCCCCATTTTTCCCTGTACACCTTTAGCTCTTCAGAGCACAACAGCAGGTGGCAGTCAAACCCAAAAGGCCAATTCTGACAGGAATTCTCCAGGACAGAACATTATACTCCAGAATTAACATATGAAAAAGTGTAATAAAGAAAAGTGACTGCTAATCAGCTATGGAGTCCTGTATAATATGAATAAGACTTCAGGGGAAAGCTACTGAAATCACTACAACAGTTTTTAAAAAAATCCTCCCAGGGTTTTGCAGGACCATTTTAAAAGTAACTTAAAACATGGACCCACTGATTTTATTTCCGTGTATACAGGTAGTAAATGCTGCATGACCTAGGTACATGGCTACCCACTCATGGCAGACAGGCTGATTCTTCATTGCAGTTATTTCGCATAACAAGCAGCCTAAATGCTTGCTTTTAAGTGAAGTCTGAAGGATAAACTAGACAGAGGAAATCACGGACTTGATTTTGGGCTTTACCTTTTCACCAACAAAGCCTAACCAACTACAGACAGAAGGAAGGAAGCATCTAAAATAATTTTGGAAAACTATTTTCTCTTCGTTTTTGTTTTTTTTGTTTTGTTTTTTTTTTTTTTAACCAAGTCCTAGCTGGTTGAGTTTTACCCAGGTGCTCAAAGCTACATACAGAGATTATAATCCAGGATCCTGGAATGCTGAAAAGGAGTGAAAATCCCAAGAGCTGAGCATGCAATATAGAAAGTCGAAAGTTATTCCTATTATAGGTCAGGTATCATGTGAGAAGTCATCCAGACCAGTGTGCCTCACAATACCCTCTTTTTAGGGTGGTAACAAAAAACAGGCTACAGGTGAGGTCAACTCTTTTGGAGGCTAAAGCTATCCAATCACCATCATCCTGTCCAGTAGTTCCTTAGCCTCTTTCTCCCAATCACATGGCAGACAACAAATCTTTGACATGATGACATGAAATTAGCTGGGCATCTCTGCTGAAACACCATGTTACACACCATGTAACAAGCCCTCACCAGAGTGTGCCTGCTTTCTGGCAGACAAGTAGAGAAGAGCACTGCAAAAAAGTGTCAACAACTTCTGCCCATAAACTTCCTTACAGAATAGCTCCAGTCACAAAAAACTCCTCTGCAAATGTGCTATATCAAACATATGTTAAAGGATCTGTATTTCCTACACATCTGATCTAGAAATTGCAAATAATTTTAAAGACTCCAATATACTTTAAAGAAATGCTTAAGATAACTAGAAAGTTCTGGTATAAACAACTAGATGTAAAAATACGGTAACAAAAACTGAATCATATGTGGAAAACATGAACTTTTAAATTGCCAAAGGCAGAGTTATACAATGGGAAAATTCTCATCACATTTGTCTATCAGACTAAAGCCACAGAGTTCCATTATGCAAAGACTAATATAACTATACCAAAAACAAGAACTGAAAAGGCTTAATACTTGACTTGCAATTTCAAAAAAGAGAATGTAACATCAGTTAGATATATGCCACTGGGTCTCTGTGATACTTTGCTGAGCATAATGATTAAACATTGGGAGACTACTGGCAATTCAATACTGATAATGCTGGCAGATACAAAAAATGGAACCAGACAAAGGAATATGATAAAGAACATACAAAACAAAATCAACATAAAGACGTTACTACTGCTCTAAGGAGAGAGATTCACTTCTCAGTGTTTTGAAAAAGGTATCTAATCTGTATTAACTGCAGATTTAAAACAGGCAGAGTAAGAAATGAAACTAGTAACATCTGAGATTACACATAGTTCAGAAGACAAGTATTTAAAGTTAATGCAAAAAAAGGATGGAAGAGAAACATAAGTGAGAGTTGCTTAGTAAGCAGTTTCCTCACTTCTACACTAGCAATAATTACACAGCATTTTAGATGTCTATTCAAGTCATAAAAGTACTCAAAACTAAAGGTTGCCAACTTAGATTTGAGTCATTGGGAACAGCATTATTTATAATGCCATAACACAGATGAAATTTGTTACCCTACCTCCTAAATTTGCTCGACATTTCCCTGTTTTTAATGGTATCAAACTTTGGTTGGCCTGAAGTACTGCGTACCCCATTACTTCTCTCAGTAAAGCTGCAGTCTTAAATAACCCATAAAATTGGATTCCAAAATAGGCTACTGAATACTCAGCCAGAAACACCTGAGAATTTCACATCTTCTGCAAAGGAAGCGACATCTGGGAGACAGCTGAACATGCATCTAGGACATGCTAAGTCTAAGTCTCTGAAGCATGGTAACAAGTATTTGCTCAAGAAACACTTGAAACATCCCATCCTCACTGGCATATCTAGATTCTGAGGTGGCCAGGCTGCAAACCACCCATCCCACCAAGCTGCAGTAAATAAAGCAAAGAAGAATCTTCTCCATGTGGCAGGAAATACACAAGAAATTGATATAGGCACAGGAGAGAGGAGATGCAAGAGAAAGTAAATTAGGTGTAGTAAAGTAGGTGTAATAAAGTAGGGACCATGCAAATCCTGTTCAAGACTGACTGAATAAGCAGAATGAAACTGAATGAATGAGAAAGCCTTCCGTAAGGGACAGACAGATTGGTAGACAAGGCATAAAGTCACAGCAAGGTAAAAATAAAGAAAATGAATGTCAACCCATCACTAAATCCACTCTGCCCAGACCCTGGAATGAAAGCCTAGGTTTCTGCTAGATTACTCCTCTGCTCTCAGTAAACACACAGAAAAATAGAAATTTCAAATGTTTCCAAAGAGTATGCAAGTTCAAAATGTTCGCCAGTCACTTCAAAGTGTTAGTTCAAGTGGCAGACATTTGTACAGATAAAAGATGTCACCTGGGACAAAGATAAAACAAGAAAACCAGTATTTTCCATTTTCTCAATGGGAAAATGCCCTCGGGAATTCTACTCTGAGGGACTACACATTTCAGTTGCAAATCCAAGCTTTGAAATTATTGTATTAATAGTGTGCAATTAAGTGATAATTTACTAATCATTAGCTATTCAGTATTTTTGCTTAACTTCACTGTCTGCTGAAACACCCTACAACTTTGCTGTTACTTATGATTTATGTTTATTCTCAAAAACAAATGTGTTAGTTTCTTCACCAACATTTCAGTACTGTTTACCACTACAAGTATTTTGGTGCTTCACAAACATTTATGTGTATTCCAATATCCTGTACAGGAAAGTAAAAGTGGATTGTCCACCACATCAAGAGGAAAAAAATTACAGAAGGATAAATATATTTGCAACATTTTATTTCTAGATGAAGTCACAGATTTTTCAGAATACCTAATATATGCATTTAGATAGATCATTTTAAACAGAGCTCCTACTGACCTCAACTGCAATAATAACACACAATATTTATGCAAGCCAGGCTCCATACATTCAACACCAGAAAAAACATTTACAAATGTTTCTAAAAATTAAGAGTAAGACTTGTAACAGAAGTAGTAAAGAATCCAATTCTTCAAGGCAGCATTCAGCTACTCTCTTCTTAGCTGCACTCAGAAAGAGTGCTTAAATACACACATCATCCTTGCTCAGGGACCATGCTACGTCTCTCTGCATTATTTAGATTTCAGTATATGCACTGCCAAAACTGACCAACTTCAAGATGATAGAGAAGAAAAGCAGTAAATCCTTGCTTTGGAATCCTGCTGGGAATCACTCAACAACTATACACTGATTTCTGACAACAGTATAACTCCAGCTGCTCTTACTAGAGAAGGAAAAAAAAAAAAAAAATCCAAAAAAAAGAAGCTAATGAACTTAAAAGCAAAACTTCAAATAACAGATCCATACTGTTTAACATATTATTAAAAAGCTTCAATTGAGTACATTACAGAACCCTAATTTCAAGTGACATATCTGTATGCCCTGACTCCAAAGGGACATGTTTTTGACTGATCCCACATTAAGATTATATAAGACATTCTTATTTAAGGAGCAAATTTTTTCAAGATGTTTATAAAAACCAGAAAAATACAGTACTCTCTATTATGTAGAAACAGAGAAGCCATTAAAAAACTACTTCATTCAATATTAACATAATGAAAAGCCCACAGGCCTGAAAACTACTTACATTAAGTAAATTTACAAGAATATAACAGTTCTAAAAATCAGTTTCCCTAAAGAGATGTCAGAATGATGAGATCTTTAAAGTGAAAAAGGCAGTAATTGCTTGTTGGTGTGACCTAAATCTGAAATAGATTAACTACACTGTAGGCAAAGACCATAACTCCCACGGTCTTTTTTGGTGGAAATGGAGGTTAGGTGACTAGAAATCTTTTCTGTAATGAATTTACCACAGCATTAGGACTCTGAATACAGAAATTCAGAAATGCTGAATCCTTCCTACAAGTTAATAATTTCTCAAATTCTTTCTGCATCTCATATTCCCATAAATCTGACAGAACAAAGAATGTGTGTAGAAGATTTAATGTTCAGGGCTCAGTCTTCCTATACTTGCACAGTATTGGCTACTAGTACACATCACTCAACATCCTAAAGCTCATGCATACAGATGGAACATCACCAACAGGAAGTAAACAACTTCAAAATTCTATTAACTCAGTATCTAGATAGTCCTTTAAGTTTTAACTTTCAGATCTGATTTTTTAAACACCTATATGTGCATTTGTGAATCACATAGACATTGCAGACCTGTGGAATTACCATATCTATGGGTTTTTTTCTGAGTGCATGAGTAGAATTTGCAGTCATTTTCCATGTAGAAAGATTGTTCCTTCCTTCTCTCACATTTCTTTCCCTTTGTAGAGCAAACTACCCAATAAAATCCTGAATTCAAACAAATACTAAATACAGAATTGCAACAGACAGTACAAGGAGAGACCTCTATGGTCATTTAAAGAGGAAAAAAAAACAACAGCCCCTACTGTACTGGAGTGATACATACTATACTTTAAAGGCTGAATCCATAGTGGAAAAAGGAAAACCTTAAAATTTGTTTAATAGGGTTCCTTTCATGTGTACACAGATTCTTTGTATATACACATAACTTCAGAAGTATCGATTTTATTCATATGCATGTGTAAAAGTCCTTTTATTTCAGCACTTATTCCATCCAAACTTAAATGGACGAGGTACAACCATATTTAAGGCTATGTAATACCATCTTCATTTTAAATCAGCACGGATGTTCTGTTTCATTTACCTTGTAGTGCATACAATAGATGTTTCTTTTTTTGTTTTAAAACTGAGGAGGTTCTATGTTTCACAACTCTCCATTCCCCAACTTCTCCAAAACATTACAACTTTCTCCCTTCTCATTGAAAAATCACAGAATAAAGTGTAAACCATCAAAATGCTGCTGTTTCAAAGTGGTTTCAGAGTTTACATTTTATTAAACAGAACATTAATTTTTACCACAAGTGATAGATGTAGATTCTGACATGTTAAAACAATGCTATATGAGATATATGAACACAAAACAGTAACTCAAAAAACACTTTCTAAGTAGGACTTGGGTTTTCTGATATAATTTCAACTCAGTGCTGTTTTTTTAAGGGAAAATGAAATTAACTTCCTCAGAATAAAATTGAGATTGAAATGCTCTCAAGGCTACTAACCTACACCATGTGCACATATGATATCCTAAAAAGTCAAAAACAATATAAGTTACAAATGAATCCTCTGCATGTTGACATAGTTGAATCAGGAAGCTATATTCATTAATTTTAATCAACGATTGTCTCTTAATCAAATAATATATTGCTCCAAGTTATGCGTCCATCTGTCATACTCCATTTCCAATTCTCCTTTTCCCTAAAATCTTGCCTACACTACTGTTCCAAAACAGTGAGACTTTTTGGGGGACTGATTTGCTTTTATGATAAAGTGTCTTTGCACAAGGCAGCGCCCTTAAATCAAAAAGCTCTAAAATCCCCAAAACAAGACTCAAAAAGTAAATTAACAAGCCCTCCAAAAATCTTAGCATGAAATTGGTAAGGTGTCATCAGCTTTACCATTTTAAGTCACTGTAGCCTGCTTCTACCAGATCAAGCAAGGGAAATATGTCTAAGCTTAGGGAAAGAAAAAAATGCAGAAAGAATTATTAGGCATTTTTAAGTTCACTAATAAGGAGAAGCTTACCAGACATTAGAAAATAAGCCTTTAAATAAAGCTAGGGAACATTTTTGCACAGTACATTCACATGAAAACACAGACTAGTGTCCCCAGTGCAAAAATAATCAAGCAAAGTTATGTGGCAAGCAGTCATAATGCTTCTCTTATATTTTACACATCCTGCATCTCTTCGCTTAATTCCCTGAGCATATGCCATAGAACGCCCCAAAGTTTAGTTTATTTACATTGTCCTGCCCCTTCCTTCCCTTCCCTCCAATATACTTGGATTTATCCATTTTATTTTGGCACTTTGTTTTTCAGTTTCTGACAATGTTCAATGCAGATATAGGCACATGCATGCATAGAAAAGGCTGTGGAACAAAACCACTCTGAGCAAGTACTTCCTTCTAGTATGAAATGCATAAATCTTTCTGCAGTCATCTGAATGGGCTCTCTTGAGTTTGTCTATCAAAAAAACAACAAAACCCTGAACAGATTATCTTTCTGCTCAATGGTTTCACTCACCAAGTGGAACTAACCAGGAGAAAGAGGCAAGTTCTCAAGTCCACAATAAACTATTATCCAGACAAAACAAAACAGCTATAACATTCTTATCTCAATACTAAATGCAGTGAGCATTTCAAAAGTTCTCTCTGAATTGTAAAAATAGGAAGCAGTAGATACAGCTAAATCAGTCAGCACAGCACCTAATGAAATGGTTCTGTAAAAACTTCTTTGATAATCATGGTCTGTTGAGACAAAAATAATTACAGCTGAAGTACTGCATGGATTTTGTTTCATCAGTTGTTTCTTATCCACAGCCCAAGAATTTCCAGTTATCCAATCAAGTCACTGAACTTCTAAGTGGTTCCAAGTCCCAACAGTTCACTAAGAACAATCTGTTTCAAACATGATATTAACTGACCAACAATGAAACAAAAATGAGGCAATTCTGCAAGGAGGAGATGAGGAAGCTGATTTACCTGAAGCATCTCCAACTTTAAAATCACTGTCATCAGAGCTATCATAATCTAATGCTTCCAGCAGCGAAGCTGCCAAAGGCTTCACTTGCCTCCTCTTCGAACTGCGGTCCACTGCAGGAAAAAAAAAACAGTACTGTTACTAGGTGGCATTACAAAAATACCGTATGAGCCACTAAACCTATGCAAATGAACGGCAAGGTAGAACGGCCGTGACAGGCAGGGGCACTGCCCGCCACGCCGCCGGCAGGTGCGGGGTGCAGGGACATCCGCCCCACAGGTGAGGGCAGGCAGCGGCACACGTTTCCACACAGCACCCAGCCACAACCGCTGCGCTCCCCACAGCCGCCGGGAAACCACACGGCACCTCACCGGCTGCAGCCCCGGTCATCGGCAGGAATCCTGGGGGGAACTACATGGACGCTGGGGTCGCCGGAGGTCCCCGGAGCCACCAGCACCTCCGGGCGTGGCGCTTGGAGTGATCCATCAGCGCCGGTAAGGAGAGGCACGGGGAAACGACAGCCAAGGCCGCCGAAGGGACGACGATGAGCCCGGCCGGGGCAGGGGCTCCCGCCGGGGATCCTGCATCCCCGCAGGGCAGTGGCGGGAAGAGCCGCTGCGGATCACTTACTAAAGCCTGCGCAGGTGAGCAGCGGAAGGATAGGGGCCCTCTGGTGCACAGCTACCAAGCCCGGGCCCCTTCCCCAGACAATGGACACGGCAACGACCCGGATGCAGACCCGGACCCGCCTGTTCGCGGCGGCCGGTTCCACTGGCGCGCCTGCGCGCCTGCCCGCCACTGGCCCCCTCGGCGCATGCGCGACGCAAGCGCGCCTGCGCAGCGTGAGGCGAAGCCGAGAAGGGGGAAGTGCCAGTTCTCTGCCCGGCCGGCTCCCGTAGGGTACTGAGCGCCTCTGTGTGGCAGCGGCCTTCTGCTGGGAGGGAGGCGCGGGTGGTGCGAGCAAGAGGTTACCACGGAGGGTCAGTGGGGAGCAGTTCACTCTGGGGTGGTGCGAGCAAGAGGTTACCACGGAGGGTCAGTGGGGAGCTGTTCACTC
>JASSUY010037008.1:0-19501 GCA_032466535.1 Forpus xanthops | reverse complement strand
GTTCACTCTGGGGTGGTGCGAGCAAGAGGTTACCACGGAGGGTCAGTGGGGAGCTGTTCACTCTGGGGTGGTGCGAGCAAGAGGTTACCACGGAGGGTCAGTGGGGAGCCGTTCACTCTGGGGTGGTGCGGTGCGTGTTCAGGATTGCGTTTATCCAAAAGCAGCCCGGCGCTTGCTCCGTTGTCCTGTGGGGAGACGAAGCATTTCAGAACTGCTTTTAGTTAGTGCCTATCCCGAGAGCGCCGACTTCCTTGAGACTTAGTTGCATTGTCAGCTTCATTGTTCACTCTGCAAAAGCAGCAAACCAGGAATTTTTGTTTGACTATATCACACGAGCACAGCAGCTAAACTCAGAACTTAATGATGAGGGATGGATGGTGAAGGAGCACAATACAGGGTCACTGCTTTTTGCAAGAGTCCCTAAACCACCTCGGTCGACAGAGCCACCCCAGCCCCTTTGCTTGCACGGTATTGCCAGTCCAACACTTAAACTGAGCCAGCTGCCCAAAACATTAATGAGGTGTTTAAAAAATTTGAGGGAATAATCTGGAGCGGTTTTTTTGGCTTTTTCCTCAAAAGTGTTTGCTTTCATTAGAAGAATGGGGGAGTCTTAAATAATTGATGTTCTAACAGTGGTATGACTTCAACAGCTCAAGATCAAGAGTACTGCTAAACATGAAAGCAACAAAATTATAGAGCATTTTTGGAAGATATGTGATGGTTAAATGCAATTGGGGTCAAACTAGTTCTACGATGGAACATGGAGGGAATGTAAAGTTAGGCAAGTATACACAACATGACAAGAGCCTGCGCTATGTTTAGCACAGCTCTGCATGTATGTCCTGGGTTCAGCAGTGTCACCCACCTAAGTTTTCCCAGAGCCAAAACTTAGCTTGGTATTGCAAAGACAGGTAGTGTTTTATGGGGTTATTAGTCTTCTTCCTTTAAATAGGGCATAGAGATGGCTGGTTTGTATATGATGTAATTACACATCTGAAACACAACAATATTTTTCTGTGACTCAGATTTTGAGTGTTTTGGATGGGCAGAAAATTCCAAAGTAAAATGTGAATTCTATGTTCATTCTATGCTTGAATTTCCAAGGGATTTTTTTTTTTTTTTTTTTGTAGCACATTATCACATGCATAGTTGATATGTTCACTCTAGCACCTCCTGTTTCCTCCTCCAATTCTTTGGCTACATAGCTGTCAGCTCCTGCAGTCTAGTCTTTCCTTTAAAATTTTGATCAGCTTCCCTGTTCCAAGTGTATGTCTTAGCACTTCACTCCTTAAGGTTGTTTTTTTAACCCTTTAACTGGCATTCCCATCCTCCTTTCTCTTCACATACAATTTCAGTCTTAATAGTACAAGTATCAGGGTTCAGATCCCTTCATTTAGGCTCTGCAGATCCATGCTGGCATGTGGAGGTTCTGCAGAACCCCCTCCCTGCCAATGGCAAGGCCCTGATCTTGTCCCATACATGGTGATTGACAGGACAACGCAAATCACTTAGAAACAAAAAGTAAACAGAATTGATGCCAAATTTGGCTTTATATAAAAGAGCACTCTGAGGGACATAGCTTCAAAGAATGAATGTTTTCAGTGTGTAACACACACAAGGGGAGTGCCCTGTAGAGCACTGGAAGAACTTACGATTCCTTTAAACATGAAAGTCAAAGCAGATGTATAAACTGTCTGGCTTTCAGTTCAGCCCTCTGGGGCTGCCTGCAATGCTAGGATTATTCCAGTTTCTACCTACACAGTTCTGGCAAGAATAGGTGATGAAGCAGAATTTAATTATTGGCTGCCTGCCCCTGTTGCTCATCAGAACCTCACATTGCCCAACCTCTCCTTCCTCTTTCTGTGTACTCTGTCCCATACTTGAGCACTCTCAGCCCATCTCTTATTCTTTTTTTTTGTTCCAAATCCTTCTCTTTTTTCTTCCGCTCCTTTTTTCCCTCTCCAAAGGATAGTCGCATTTACTTTTATTTCTGAAAATAGGATGCATGTGTTCTTTGTTGTCTTCTGTAGTCAGCTTGCATAGTTTGCCCTCATTCCTCATCATAAAAAAAAAAGAAAAAAAAAACAACCCACATCAGTAAAAAGAAAAATACTGTAAAATACCTAAAAATTATTCACTGTTTCCGTGGTTCTGGGCACTACAAACGTAAGACTTACTTACCAATAAATCCTCCAAATCTAGTAATTAGAAGGTAGTAAAACATACAGCATAGAAATTCACTAGGGCTACCAGTTTATCTTCTGATTATCATTCTTTGGAAGTTTCTGGCTATTAAAATGCTTGTTAAAAGGTAAGTCCTCCTTAGTAGATGCTATCCTCCTTACTAGAGTCAGACTATTTGAAATAAGGAGAAAAGAAGGGAGAATTTATGCTCCAAATGTAAGAAGTCTTCAGAGAGAATTTCTGATCCTCTTATTTCTGCAAGGACTTTGCCAATCGCAGCAGATAATCAAGGATGTTGAAATGTTCAGTTGCCTTTTTGGTTGAAGAACTGAGCTATTACTAGTACACCGCTGGGAGCTGGGCACTGTAATGACATTGCAATATCCATTAAATAGATTGTGTTGTCAGTTTAGCACCTTTAAGTACTACCCTCATATGCATACCAAAAATAATCTTAAAAGGTCATTTCTAAAGCAAAATTATAAAGAGCTGTAGTACATCTAGGATGAAAATGTCATGGCAGCTCTGTCACTAGCATAATACCTAAAGAAATGCCTAGAAATATTTTAGTATATCGGATCATGTCAAGCACATCAGATATTTCAATTATCTCAGCATTCCAGTGGTTTTCTTCAGATCAAGCCTTAGTGCACAGCCTGTTACAAGAGAAGGTGTCTGAATCTCCATTTCAGTGCTGCTCTTGGACTGCTGGAGAAAGAGAAAATAGTATCTTTTTACTGTACGTTTGCCCTACGAAAAAAAGAATAAAGAATCTTTGTTGTGGTTCTGTAGAGACCATTTTAGGAGTTAAACAATAGCAAGTCCACGGAAAATACAGTCGCACTCATAAATTACCGTAAAAATATCATTCCTAGCTTAATGAAAGTGCTGAATTTTCAAAGAAATACAGTAATGCAACATTTTCTTGCCAAGGGAATAAACTGTATGTATGTTTTTAACTCATCTATCAACTAAATGGAGAAAGAATCGTATGAAATCTTATACCTTTTTTTTCCCCTCTCCTGTCAGTGAGCAGACAGTTAAAGCCATGACCTGCCTGTCTGAATACAAACAGCAAACTCTTTTTTGTTGTCCATCAAAGCATCACCATCTGTAGTTAAGAGACTTACCTCTTCAAGTATCTTTCCAAAGAAAATTGTTCCAGCTTTCACTCTTTAACTGTGCCATTACAGCATACTCACTAAGTGATCTCTGTTCTTTTGTCTAGTATTATATATTAAAATATAAAATTACTGAATCAGATGTCCTCGCTAGTTTAAATTACAAAAGAAATTCAGTATCAGTACCCTCTGAACAATAAGGCTTTGCAATAGTAAACTGCAGGCTGCTGCAAGGTCTACTGCAGTCAAATGCTGCCATGGAGTATTCCCATCAGATAAGAAGATATTTCTTGCACTCCTTCTGCCAAGCCCATGGGCTTGGTTTTTTTTTTGTTTTTTTTTTTTGTTTTATTATGTGGTACATATGTTGTAAAAAAGTACAGGAAAAGTAAAAAACAACAGTATGTGTCTTCAGAAGAACTGCTTTCTGAATTAAAGATGTATATTAAGATTGCACAGGTTAAGAAATATAAGAATTAGGGCTACCTATACCTTTAGTGCTGTGTGAATTGTGATGTTCTTTTTAGGATTAGGTAGGGATAGGCCCCACTCCTTCTTTTACTTTGCTGATAGAGAATCCAGGTGTTAAACCCAAGGATCAGGAAAGACAGATCTGGGCGTTTTTGTTACAGTTAGATCCCCCTAAGGAACCTGTGCTCATACTCATAGGCAGCAAACTCCTGCCTTCCATACATTCTTCCCCAGTCTATAGTAAGTTCCAGTCCTGCAACCTCTTATTCAGACAGCTATTTTAACTTTAAAAAAAAATGCCATTTTTCAGGTTTTTGTGAGCTCAAGCTTGACAGAGCCAAAAGAGATCTTACCACCTTTACCCTATAAGCTGTATATGCCTACCTCCTTTTCAGCCACTACCAAACCACACTGTCACTCATGGCCCTACAAAGGACATCATCCTTGACTCAGACCTTGCTGCACATCATGCCACTGAAGTTATATCTGAAAGTTTCAATGCAAAACATACCTCACATGCAGCCTTCCTATCTGTCCATACAGCTAAAATTCTTGTCTAGGCTCATCTCCCTTTTCATTTACATAAATATTCCTTTCTCAGGCTTTCAGAAATGCAGTTCTGATGTTGCCATGTCTATTGTGATGATTCTTCTCGGCTTCTACCATGTTCCTTTTAAATTTTTATTCTTCCAGTGAATTTGTCTTTGCTACATTGGTCATAAATTTCTCAGGTTTGATTTAAGTACACTTCACAGATTACTCTTTCATCTGCAATTTATTTATGGCAAATGACATTTGCCATATAATGTACACACCATGTATTGGCCTCCTGTTCTCTGTTCAGTTTTTTGAACAAAGTTGTTCTTGTTACCAGGCATCCTTCATACTTAAAATGTAATCCAAGTAAACACCTGCAAACTCAGTTCATTTGTCCTCACAAGTCTATCACTATGCTCCCAAAAAACATTGTAAGGACCAATGGATACTGTCTCTCACATTGTCTCACAGTTTGCTTGTACTTCCCTGCTATAGCTGTCTGCTTGTTTCTTGCTCTATGCTTGTATTTCCAGTCCAACTGGGGCAGACCTTTCCATTTTTATATTGTTTGTAGCAGAATTTTGTCTCATGATTAATACTCCTAGGCATAAAAGCTATAGAAGCAATATTGATAACTTTTATCATATGACTTTCAGATAGTGAGCTCATCAAGTAAGCCATGTTCTTTTTGTTTGTAAAGTACATATAATTTCAGAAATAAAAATACTTCATAATAGTTCAAAATAAGTGTTAGACTATAGAGGTGTTGTACTGGTTCAGATTAAGGGTCTACCTAGCCTAAGTGGACAGCCGGAGAAAAACAGGAAGAGAACAAGTACATATGATACTATCTACTGATTTCCCAACTTCTGGTGATTTTTCAGTTTGGGGAGTTTCTTGATCCTCCTTTAGTTTGTCTATTTAGTGGCCTGCAGTGAGTCTTTCTTCTATGAGTTTTTCTTAGAACTTGTCCATTCTCCCTTGTTCCCCATATAGAGTTATTTGTTATATTACAACATTATTTGTCATAGAATTCCACAGATCTGCATAGAATGCATTTGTCATAGAATTCCACAGATTCTTCTGTATTCAAACAATCTCTTTTTTTGTTTGTTTTGAACCTGGCTTCTTCTGGTATACCTTGTAGGTCATCTCTTTCGCAGGCTGAAGAATCACAGCCAACAGTCACTTCTGATAGTGTGACTGAGATAGACTTCCATTTCTCCAATAACCCTTATTTTCCTTATATAAATATTACCCAAACTTTATAATAGACTCTTTCTGTAATGAGAGGACAACACTGAAATGCAGGCAAATAGTGCATTTGTTCAGTTGAATAATAATGTTTTCTGGTTTGTTCTTTATTCCTTTCCAAGTAATCTTTAAGATTTTTTCATTTTGGGACATGGTAGTCACTGTGCAAGCTTGCAACTCTCATGGGATCACAAACCCAGCTATCAGTAGTTACAATGACAGAATCTGCCACCAGTACAACCTGTCTCTTCCTGACTGTTGGAAAAAGAAGTATGTGCAAATCAAGTAAAGAATGTCATCCCCTTGTTTTCTAATAATCAAGACTTATTCCCTCTTAACAAGATATGAAAAATGTGATCATAAGCCAGTGATTCCCACTGATTTCAGTGGGCTCTGGCTCAGGCTTTTAATGACACTGACTGATACACATTTTCCAGATGCAGTCTTTCATCCATCAAACCATTCTGTTGTACTGAAAAAATCTAGGATGTAAAGAACATCTGCCACAACGAAGATAAAAGGCACAGACCTGCTGTTACTAATGGGAAGTAGTCAAGGGGCTTGAATTAAAAAAAAAAAAAAAGTTAATTAATTTTACAAGAATAATTGCTTTGAATGTGAGTGCCAATAACCCTTTTCACATAAAGCTTTTCCAATACAATCTTGTTTTGGTCTCACTGAGGACAAAAGATACTTCAGCTACACTGACACAAATCTTTGTGAATTGCTCTAAAATAAATTATAGTGAAGGGGGTTCTATAGTTTCCTTTTGAATTCTATTTAGTTATTATCTGTAAATAACAGAAGTTGAGCTGACCTGGTTTGGATTTGTATGAAAAATATAATGAAATAATAAAACCAGGAAGCAATAAAGGAAATAACTGCTTTTAATGTTCTCTGCTAAATGTAATTGTGACATTTAGGAATCAATTTGCTTCTTTTTCTAATATTCCATATTTCAGTGATTAGCACAATGTGTAACAAAGACACAGAAGGTATCTTCTATCATCACAGATTTTATAGAAACTAATCTGGTTTTAATCTGCTTTTGCCAAATTATGCAGGTTTTTTTTTTTCTTGAAAAAGTGTATTTTAGGAATTTGAATGGATTTAAGATCCAATTTACTGCAGAAGAAAAGGCATTCAGTTATGTTAGGGCTCCACTTCATCAAGACATATATACACAGTTTTCTTTGTTTTTTGAAAAACAACCTCCAAGATATGTCTTTGTTAAGGTACCCTGCTGGCGGCATATGGCAAAAATACTGGCACCTTGCCTGGAAAGTGCAGCAGGATCTGATAGATCTGAAGTCATTCTGTGGCTGGGGAGAAAACAGACTAGAGTGAAAACCAATGTTATGGCCTGT
Organism: Forpus xanthops; assembly: GCA_032466535.1. Classification (NCBI taxonomy): domain Eukaryota; kingdom Metazoa; phylum Chordata; class Aves; order Psittaciformes; family Psittacidae; genus Forpus; species Forpus xanthops. The sequence goes on along the minus strand of JASSUY010037008.1, from coordinate 12,567 downwards.
GACCATCAATTGCTTAGCAAGAAGCATGAGTTCCTGAAAATAGATGAAGCAAGGTAAACTGATTTTGCAAGTCAAGAAAAGAGATTTTATACCTTTTTAAGTACAGCCCTGCAAGCAGTTCCTGTTAGAGCTGGAACTTCAGAAGTCTGTGCATAATTGTGTTTTATATGTTACTATGAAATAAATATTTCAAGGTATAAATGTTTAAGAAATAATCATGCTAATTGAAGATTTTGCAAGTCAGTCTCAATTTCAAGTATTTGAGAACAAGGATGAAATCCTGCAGCTGCAGGACTTCTGAAAAAGAACCAGATTTTCTTTCACTCTGTTATATTGGTGAGCCATTCAGAGTGATGACCTGTTCCATGTGAAAAAGAGAAACAGATACTCGGTTTTTGTTTTGTTTGTTAGGGTTTATTTCTACATTATGAAAAATCTGGCTTGGCAGCACTCAGTTTTAGAGGGTTTAGTGTTAGTGAGTGGAAAAGGAATCTATCGTAATAGTGATGGTTTATAAACCAGAGATCCTCAAGAGATTTTTAGCATCTCCAGTTCCAAACACAGGCAAAGACTCTTAACTAGAATATTCCACTACACTCCATAAAGATATTTGTATGCTAATTATTATTCTATAGCGATTATCATTTTTATGCTTGTACAGATTAAGTACACGTATTACACTGTGACAATTATAGGGAGAAATAGCAGAAACCGCATATTTAAAATATTTAACACAAAATAGCTGAATTTTAGAAAATTATAGAGAAGCTTTGAGAAGCTTTTGTTGTTACAGTCTGAAATTTATCAGGAACAACATTCTGACATTGAAGATGTACTTTTTTTCTGTCCTCTGAACTGTTTCAAAAGCTTTATATTTTTCTTTCAGTTTCTTTTTTTTGTTTTGTTTTTTTAATTAATTGCAAAAGGATTGATACTCACTTCCTCATTCCCCTTCTTTTTGCATTGCCAAATGAGGAGGACGTGACAAATAAGAGACTCTGTATTAAACTCTCCTTTCAAGGGAAAGAAAACACAAACAGGAAACAGGAGGCCACTGGAATTTTTCACATCAAATACTGAATGGAATCAATTATCAGATTGCTTTAAGTATTTGTCAAAATCAGGAAACAGTGTAAAAAATTAAATCAAAAGGTTACATTGACATGATTATAGTTACTTTTTTTTTTTCTAATGTCAATGTTTAACCCTAATGAAATCCTTACAGTGATGTTAGAATGCAGTTTCACATGAAATCTGCCATCTTCCATTCTCAATACCTGTACCAAATCTTGCAATCTTCAAACCATACATTGAGCCAGATTCTGATCTGACAGAAATCCACCTTACAAAGAAGCCCTGTGGCTCCAAGACCCATCGATCAAGACAGGGGCAGAGACATGGGGACAGGAACACGGGAAGAGAGGAAAGCAGGCACAAGTGCCTACTCACCAGCAGCTAATGTTAGATCAAGTGTAACACACAGTCAGCATAGATCAGGTAGATAGGTCCAGCCTGTAGTGAAAGAGTATGATCCTATTACCCCAGTCCCATTTGCTTCTCTTGGATGCTTTCTGCAATCTCTTCCTTCATAGCAGTGAGCTGGAACTGATCCAGATAAACACTTCCCGTTTTGTCTCTTATCCACAGCCGTATGTCAACTGATGCTGGTACACAAGTAGCCAAAGGCAAAGGATGGGTAAAACTGAGTAGCATTTTCGACTTACTGTGGATTAAAATGCATGTGTAACCTTGGCCTTACTGATTCACTACATCCTTTACTGTTCCACATAATAAAACCATAACTGTCTGTGTTCTTACTATTTATTTGTATTCTGTGGCTTTAAAGAAGAAAGATTTGGGAAATGCAGTGTTTTCTGTTGCTCCTCAAATGACTCTTCTTTCTTCCATATTCTGCAGTCATGAAACAGTGTACCTGCAAGTCAACTTAAAAGAACCATGATTTTTTCTTTTTTTTAAATTAGCAATGATTGTGCTGTGGAAGTTGTATAAAATGTGTCTCCTATGAGATATACTTTCATCATGGGTATTGATTTTCAGAGCTCCAGCATTTTAAATTATGCTTGCAGAAGATACCAATTTTAAAATTTATCAATTTTATCCACATCTGTTCTGCATTCCATGGAGAAAAGACAAGAGCCTGAACACTTTAGGAGTACTACATGTGTTTGTTGAGACAGCTCTTTCACAGAAATGTTAGTGTTCTGCTTATGTCTTCGTAAACAAGGATGGCAGCCTGAAGGAGGTGTTTCTTAAGGGCAAGTCCCAAAGAGGAAAAACAGATGGGCAGAGACAGCATCAATGGAGTAACATCTCCAAGTATACAAGCTTGTAAGTTAGGCAGACAGAGAGGTAGGTGAAAGACAGGAGCCAACTTTTCTGGACTCTGAAACAAGCAAGTAAACAAACAACATTCTGTTGTCTTTAATCTCATTTCTTGTGAGATGTAAGATGAAAAGCGCATTTCACAGAATAATAAAAAAAAAGAATGTACTCGATGAAACTACTTTTCAATTAAATTTGCTTTTATGCTCTGCCTGTTCTCAGAGAAAATTTTTGATGTCTTTGTGCATATAAGACAAAATATCAAGATATACTGTAGTTTTCCCCTTCACTTAATTTTCATTTAAGTCTAGATTCTGCTGTTCAAATAAAATAATACATTCCTACTCAGAAGTCATATTACAGGTAATTATTTCATGCAGTCACATAATGTGAATTTTACAGTATGCTGTACATATTCTTTAGAGACAGAGGATGGGCTCAGTCACATCAAACATGTTATCTTTCTCCCATAAATATAGTAATACAATTCATTACATTTAAAGGAAACAGTATTTAAAGAAAGTATGATATGAGAATACTACTTCTTGGTAAGTGGTACATCACACTTTTTAAGAGAGTAGGAGCTTCCAAAACCACCACAAATAAAGCTCAAGAGTAGCCAAAGCGATTACTTTCATGTAGTTTTTGAGAAATCTTTTGTGATTTATTAATGAGAGATCATGGGATATGTTGTATTCTTAGGCTCAGAACACAGTTTTGTACTACACTAGATAACATATATACTGTCAAAAAATGTCATTTTGCAAAATTTGTGGCAGATGGGTTACAGTAAAGGACAGCAATTCAATTTGCATTCAAGCTGAAACATGGTCTATCTTCTTCCTCCCAAGTAAAGCAAGTACAGTATATTTATTTAGTGACTAATACCCAGGAAGGAGGCAAGCTGGGACTGGCTTGCATATTCTGCTGTGCTAGAAATTATGCGCCTAAAGTACTAACAATTCAAATGAATGTGAAAATTTAAGATACTGTAATTGTCAAAAGGTGATAGCTTGGAGGTCTACCTCTTTCTTCTTTACAAGAACCTGGCACTATGCCCTTCCATGCATATTTTGTTTACTTCTAAATTATACTCCAGGTGGCAAAACCAGGAATAGGTTCAGACCACTGCCAAGATCCCAATAGTTTATCCTGTTGTAAATGCCACTGTCTGCAAAATCGGGCTGCTTACAAAAGTGATCAGCCCTTGCAGTGTCTGACACCACAGCCCTTGTTGGAGGAATCCCAAGGTGAACATTTTTGCACAGTGTGAATCACATGAGAATACCAAGAAACAAGTAGCATTAGATGTTCTGCACAAGCTGCCTGGGTCTTAACAGGTTTATAGCAGGATGCTACAGATACCTTGGTTTTGCTATGAAGCATAGTGAAAGAATGAGGTTTACCAAGTGACATCTGAAAGGCAGCTGAAGTCTATCTCTGGGCATCAGCTTGTATCTCCAACGGTTTTGGCAAGGGCAAAGGAGGGCATCCTGAAAGAGTGATCTATTCTAGCTCTACTTTAGATTGCCCCTGGAAGCCACCTGTATCTTTCAGAGACTTGGTTAAACTAAATCCTTAAGTTTTCCATTTCTGAAGTTTTGTGAAGTGTATTGCCTCACAGCACTGCCATTCACTGAAACACAAGCAAAACATGCTCCACATTGATGCTTGCCAGACTGCTTTTTTACCCAGCAGTGTCAAGATCTGCAGCATAATTCAAAGTTTGCTAAAGTAATCAATAATAGTTCTCTCATTTGATATTAGCAGCTGGATTGACATCTCTTCTTGCTGCAATGCATAAAACATACTGAATTTCTGAACTACCTGCAAAACATTCTTTTGGAATTTCTATTAAGTAAACCAATAACCTTCCTCTTAAAAGTACAGCAGAAAAGACAGGCAGGTTTTGTTTTCCTCTGGAAGATACATGAATAATATTCTAACTTCCAAAATAGCAGTATCCTGTTCATAAATCACAAGATTACATCTTTACACTTCCCATACAGAAAACAAAAGCATACGACTCAGGTTAGTGGAAGACAGATGAGATTTTCTCCAGCCCAGGTTCATGGAAAATACCTTGATTAGAATTATGTGGACAGGGCTTTGAGCAACCTGGCCTAGTGGAAGGTGTCCCTGCCCCAGGCAGGGTGGTTGGAACTAGATGACCTTTAAGCTCCCTTTCAACCCAAACCATTCTATGGATCTATGAATGTCTCCTCCTGTCTTCTAAGGGCTCTATCACTGTCTTAAATGAGAAAAAGTTTTAGCTTATTGAAACTGTTTGATTTGGGAGCCTTATTCTTTCTATAAATTGTGCTTCCATTAAAATACTGACATGCTCTGTTGACGACAAAAATACAGAAAAATACATTAGAATACAGAATCTTTTTATTCTTTTCTCTGTAATCCTTTGTTGGCACAGCTTGCACAGTTAATACCACAGCAATAAGACTATACTGTGTAAATATATGCTGGTTTCATGTTTCTTTGATAACATTATATTGTTCTCTTTAATGTCTGGAATGCATAGTGAACATGAGGTCACATGCTCAAAGCTGTTGCACAGTCATTTATATATTTTTTTCAACTGCATTTTTACATTTCAGAAGCTGTTTTGGAGTAGCTTGCTCTCTTCCCAGACTGTCTGCTTGACAGACACTCCCATGGCAGCCACATCAGTTTCTTCTAGGCAGCAGTATGTCCTGAAAATGGCTGTCAATACCCTGTTATTCTTTTCTGGTAAAGCAGAACACCTTTATTCAGACAGCAAACTCACTTCAAATTTTTATAAATAATTAGCCAATAATAATAATAATAATAAAATAATCTCTGGTTTTATACTGATTTAATATTCCTTTCTTCAGGAGATCAGACATGCTTGTAGCTGTGACTAAAATCAATTGCCTTTAATATAAAAAAAATTAAGCACAATCTATGGATGTATGATTCATAATAACAGGTAAGGTTTAGAGAAAAAAGGTGTTAGAAACAGAAAGACCACTAAATACAAAAATTAAGCATCTGAAATAGAAGAAAGATTCTGAAACCAAAAGCACAAATGAACAAGGTATAATAGCAATCAAAGAAAGACAAGTGAGAGACAGGAGGCATAAGGTGAGGCTGTACAGGAGAACAAAAGAAAAGAGGAAAACTAAGTGATAAAGTACTGGAATAACCCAAGGACTTGCCGAGCACTACTGCAAATCTAGACCCTTAGTCCTTAATGGACCTGTTCATCACAAAACCTTGCCAAAACATCTGAAGGATTTATGGATTCACTTATTTAAAAAGCAGAAACCTACACAAAAATAACTTCACTCAAAATAAAAGAAGTGACTAGTCCAACTAAAGCATCGTAAATTTAATTGTCAGATATAAACACAAAGACAGCAAACTTTAAGAGGAAACTAATGTGTTTATTTTTAGCTTGAGTAGCTAAGCGGCAGATAAAAGAGTGGTAAAATTCTCCACCTTAGTGTTCACTCCTGTTAATGGAATGGATGGATTCTTGGGAATAGGGAATTCTTAGTCTTCAAGTATGTCCAATACATTGAAAGCGTTACTATAAATTAATACATACAATTTATGTAACTATAGCATAGTTTATGCACACAAGCATGACAGTATTTCTAGCAACCATGGATCCACAATCAAGATGCCATGAGGTTGGATTATGGAATAAGTAAGGAATATGATTTTTTTATTCTTTCATTTGCTGTGACAGGGACAATTTGAGACACTTCTTGAAAATAAGCATAAGCCAGTCTGTGAACTGGTAAGTGAAATAAAAGACATCAGTTTGCTTAAATAATTTTACTCTGATATAAATCCACACAAAACATTAACATGCATGTAATGTTATACTGCTTCTACTCTAGGAAAAGGATTATTTGCCTTAGGTTAGCAGCATGCTAACATTCCCTCTACCTAAAAATTTCTTAATGACTGGATACAAACATACCTTTTGTGTTACCATTTGTAAAAGAAACCATACATCAAAGTAGCTGGTGATCTCAGACAAAGACAGGCTTTAGGTTCCCAATTCTGTATAAAATAAGATGTATAGCAATAAAGGACAAACTAGGGCAGCACCTGGAGACACTGTCATACAGTAAGTGGCCCTGTTGATTTAGAATTCATAAATCATGGAATAACAACTCGGAAGGGACCTCAAGGACTATGTGATCCAACTTTTATAGGCAAAGCATGACCTAGACTAGATGTCCCAGCACTCTGTCCAGCCGAATCTTAAGTGTCCATTGTTTAGAAGTTCACCACTTCCCTTGGGAATTTATTCCAATGTCCGACTGTTCTCATTGTGAAAATTTTTCCTCTTGTGTCCAGTCAGAATCTCCCCAGGACTAACTTGTGCCTATTACCCCTTTTCCATGTGAACACTTGTAAAAAGAAAGTCTCCAACTTTACATACTGGAACGTGGTGATAAGGTCTCCTCTGAGCCACCTTTTTTCAAGGCCAAACCCATTCTCTCATCCTTTCCTCATACAGCTTCCTAGTCCTTCTGTCATCTTTGTGGCCCTTCTCCAGACCTTCTCCAGGCTGTCAAGTCTTTTTTGTATCACAAGGACCCAAACGGAACGCAGTATTCCAGGTTTGGCCTGACAAGCACCTGAGTGGGATAGTATCTTCTTTACCTCTGCTGGTGATGCCTCATTGATGCAACCCAACATCTTGTTGGCTTTCTTACCTAATGAATGACAAATCCCAACCCAACCTTGGCCAAAGTCTGAAAGACTTCCTTACAAACCTCTCAGTCAAAGACAAGTTTTTCATTGTGTATCATGTGTACACCGAATTTGAGTATCAAAGGTCTCTCACAGGGTTGCACCCCAACTTTTGCCACGCTACTATAGCGTAATCATTAACTTGGTGGTTTTATGATCAATTTCACTCTTGTATGTTTTTCAAGACAACAAAACGGTAACTCTAGCCTCATGTTTAACCACCACCTCAGCGTTTAACGCGTGTGATGGCAGAGACAGCCCTCTGCAGTGAGGAGGTGAACGTGCTGCACGTCTGGACACCAACATGTCGCCGCGGACCTTCGAAGCCGTCCGGTTACCACAGGAAAGGGCGAGGGCGCCGAGCGGGAAGGCTGCGGCGGCTCCCGGCCCTCGCCTTAATGGCAAAGGCTCGAAAGCCGCGTGAGGGTAAAGCGTCGGGGAGGGGAAGCTAAAGGAGGTGAGAGCAGGCGACGGGAGGCGGGCGGCCGTGAGGGACCGGCCGCTGGAAGCTCCGAAGCGCCGCTAACCGACATCACTTGCCTACGAGCCCCCCGCTGCCCGCAGCGCAGGCACTACCCCACCGGGGCGGAGCGAGACGCGGCGGCGGGACGCGATGCGGCGTTGGCGCCTGCTCGGTGCCCTACGGAGGGTTTGGGGTGTCCCAAGCGATGCCTGTTCTCTGTGCGGCGCTGCCGGCCCGGGGCCCGCTATCACGGGAGCTGCGGAGCAGGGCGCGCTGGCGGTGTCGGGGCGATGTGCCGCGGAGAGCGCGGGCAGGGGATGCCGCGGAGGACGGCGGACAGGCGAACGCCGGAGCTGCTACATCCGGGCTGCAGCTGCGGGCACCTGCTGCGCCGGGGGCCTCGGGTGACATTGGGCCTCGGCGGCTGAAGGGGGAGGACGGGTTCCTGGGTTAGGAAGAGAGATTTTCGCTTGTTCCCGCTGCTGCCATGTTTCGCGTTATCATCAGCCACGCCAAGAAACACCCCAGCGTGAGTGCCCGGCGGCCGTGTCCCGGCGGGCCGCCCTGCTCTCCCTGCGCTCTCTCCCGCCGGCGGCCGTCGGTGCCCCCGGCCCTTCGGCCGCCCTTCTCCGCGTTCGTCCATCTCCTTTCCCTCTGGATGCCGGACCCCTCCAGCGGGCCGGGGCTGGCGGCGTGGTTGCAGCTCAGGGCTGGTCCGCGAGACCTTGCACTCGTTTCTTGTAGCATATGTGGGCCCTTCTCGTAATGCCGCGGCCATGGTCAAGGGGGCTCTGCCACTGATCCTGCTCGCCTCTTTCCCTGCACGACCCCACTCGCGTTTTCTTCATGATCAAGGGTGCAATAGTAGGGACCGTTTTGGACGGTGGAATGACTAGTGTTTGCGTTTCAGGAATGTGCTGTTACAGGACGTATGGTTGTCCTGCATATAGCAGTATGTTTTTCGTGTCTCCCTCTTCATAGCTGTTAATCTCTCTCTGACCCCAGGCATGTCCTTCGCACAGGAAGCTTATGTCGGGAGTTTAGAGGGCTGTGCATTACAGCTCAAAATATGTGAGCTTTCTCTTTGTCACTATGCTAGCTAGAAATGCTAGGTAATAATACTATTTGTTATATTCTGGTATAACATTTTTGTTTTTTTCTTCTAGTTGATCCCTCTGTTTCTGATCATTGGATCTGGAGGCATTGGTGCAGGCCTGTATCTCATGCGTTTGGCAATGTTCAACCCTGATGTCTGGTATGTATAAAGTAATTCACAGTGCCCAGTCCACTTACTGCATATATTAAACTTCACTGCTTTGGTTTTTATGTTTCTGGAGGCCTTAATGTCTTGCTCCAATATCATTGGCACTAAATGTGAGGGTGTTTCCTTGATCTGAAAGTTTGTTTGTTGTATGATATTTAGAGACTGCTAGCAAAGGACTGTCTTTTTCTCTGTAAATATACTTGGATGGGTAACACTCCATGGCCTAATAACCACAATACAGACATTAATTTTATTTATTTTGAAGGTCGTTTGATTTTTCTTAATATATTCTCATATCTTTTTCAATAGCTGGGACAAGACAAATAATCCAGAACCTTGGAACAAGCTGTCTCCCAGTGACCAGTACAAGGTAAACATAGAATCACTGCTTTAGGATATTTAAATATATTGGGAAGTAGCTGAATGAGTGATATATTTCCACTGCTGTGCAATGTTTGCTTGTCTTTATGACTCCAAGCAGAGAGAGCTGAGAATTAAAATTTTTCTAGAGTTGCTTGGTAATGAGGTGAAAGAATTCTGTATGGAAGCAGTTGTATATATTACACTGTAAGAAAAAGAGGAATCATATGTGAGAGGAAGAATGTATTCAGCTCATGATATTCAGAAATAAACTACAGGGAGAAGGAGAAAACTGTAAGTTCTGAACTAAAGCTTTCTAAGCTTTAAGCTGTTGGCCTTTACTCGTGAGAAGCACAACCGGAAAATATCAGTGTTTGAGGAAGAAATTCTTTACTGTAAGGGTGGTGATGCACTTGAATGGGTTGCTCAAGGAAATTGTAAATGCTCCATCGCTGGCGGTGTTCAAGGCTGGGTTGGACATAGCCTTCGGTGGCATGGTTTAGTGGGAAGTGTCCCTGCCCATAGCAGGGGGGTTGGAACTAGATAATCTTAAGGTCCTTTCCATCCTTAACTATTCTGTGATTTGATTACACATCTGCAGTTGATTGTTTGGAAACAAAGCAGTTGTCTGTAAGTAACCAGATGCAATAGCAGTGTTCTTTAAGTAATATCCAAGTTACTTCCATGAACTTACGAGGAAGCATGCAGAGACTTGTAAAATATTTGGTAGTGTGCAGAAATTACATTTTTACTAAAGTGCTGGTTTTTTAGGTTCCTGTGAAAAATAGTTAAGGATTATCTTTAAGCTATTAAAAAAGTAAACCTACAATGCTTTAAAGCTAGTGTCTGGTCAGTACTGCATCTTACCATTCCATCTGCTGAAATAAGCAAAAAGGCCCCATGCTTCAAAATAAACTGTGTTGTGACTGCTCTCAGGGTCCAGGAGAACATGTTTTCATTGCTGTTTCTATAATGTTACTGTTTCTTAAGTTTCTTATCTGAAAGAGGCAAATTTAGCTTAATGTACAGCCCAAATTCTCTTAAAGAGTACATGCTTTGTGTAGCATTCCCCTTCTCTCTTAGTATGTGAGTACAGCCTCAGGGTTTACCATATTTGGGTGTGTGTCTGTATCACTGGGGATTTTTTTTCTTCCGAATGCGCTGTGGGAAATGGAAAAGCAGATCCTCTTAAATAGAGGATGGCTGTTGAGTAAAAAGCTCTGATTTAAGAAGTTTTAGTGTTTGGTGCAGTTGTTTTTTCTTTGTAAACTTCTCTCAGGTTTACAGAAGAGACAGAAAACTTCCTCAGCCTTCGCAAAACAAAGAGTTGAAGATCTGATCATTGCTGTAGGATTTTCACAGAAAGGTTTAATTTGAGTGTGCTGGAGGTTGTTTTGTTTTCTTTGAGGAAGTAAAAAGAAATACTAAATTTGGTCATAACTAAAAATAATCAAGCTAATAAATGTCTTAGTTTTTAAAGAAAAGCTGTGGCATCACATGGTTGATGTCAAGTCAGTCTGGGATACCAAAATATGCTTTTAGTCTGGAGACTGTCCTCAGTGACTGTTTTGAATTGCTTGTAATGGGATCCAACTTTATTGATATGAACTGAGAGTGTGAAAGGATCTATTCTTGCTTTCTTTCCTCCTTGTCATATCTTACAGTTCTGGGTGCAGATACTTAAACCAAGCTTTTGCATCACTGCTCTAAAATGTTTGCTTGTGATCTCATTGCATACACCATGCTTTGTGCCACTTGGCGAGCAAGTTGGTGCTTCAGTATACAGAAACACATGGATTAGGGGCAAAAAGGATAAACTGCAGTACTGTAAGAACTTCCTGTGAATGGGCTTTTAATTCGTGGGTTTAAACGAGATAATCAGGGTTTTCTCTAGTTGTAGACATAAGCAGTGCCTCATTTTAAGTGCAGAACTTCTAGTTCTGTGTGCAGAATGAAGATAGTATTAAAATGTTACTGCTCTTCAAAAGTATTATTTATTTATTATTGTTTAGTGTCCAGATGCAAGCTATGATTTCAGCTTCCTGATGTGAGTTCAAATGATATGTATGGTTTTTTAGTAAATACTATGGAAAATGGATACTCATTTCTTCTTTTTTTTTTTTCCCCTCTCTTTCCTAGTTCTACTCAGTTAATGTAGACTACAGTAGACTGAAAAAGGACCGTCCTGACTTCTGAACAGCACACTCATCTCCATAAGCTGCACAGAAAGGTCTTCCAAAAGTCATCCGCACAATTGTCATGCGTAATCATCCAGGAAATAATCAAACTTGCCTCACGCTTCACTTAATCATGTGTTTGAAAGTTTTTGATGAGGCTTAATAAACATCTGAAACTGAAATGTCTGCTCTTTAACTTTGCAAAATGAGAATATCCTCCTATTAACAGTTGGTGTGATCAAATAGTAAGCAAAAGCTAATTTGTGTTTTCTCAACAAGAAAGCAGCGTTGTCTTGATGGGCTTTGTGCACAGTCTGGTGACTTCAGAGAAGTAATTGCATGTTCATGCAGTACACCAGTCTGCAAGAATTTGAAAGCATCTATTTGCATGTGTGTATATTTTTTTTTGTTGTACCTGAATTTTTCTACTTTAAAAAGTTTTGGTAGCAGAAAAGTCAATGCTAAGAAGTCATTGTCCAGCAGGGAGGCAAAAAATGTTGCCATATGTTGCTGGAGGGAAGGAGGAAAGAGGGGGAGAAGCACCAAGCTGTGCAAAAGGTTTAGGTTCTTATATGTCTTTTTTCTGGTTGGTGGGTTCTTTGGTTGTTTTTTTCTTTAAAGTAGTAAGTAGTTTGTTAAGTCAGTCTTGAATATTGGAAAAAATACAATCTAGGAACGTATTCAAGATTCCCTGTGGATCACACTTTTAAGGAAGGGAAGTACACACTAAGCAGAGCAGGGTACAGGATTTGAGAAATTAGATTTTCATGTAAAAACAAAACCATCTTTTGGCAAGGGTGAATTCTCATATTTCAGTGCTTGGCTAGGTCTAGCAGTAGGTTCTTTTTTGTGCTTTTCTGTGAGCATCTGGTATATTCTTGGATGAGGGATATCATTCTGGACTATCTGACAGTACAGCTGTTCCTGTCTTGATACATTTCAGTCATCTTAAAAGTAGACTCTTGAGAATGCAGATAACCATAGCTGACAGATATATTAACAAACTGGGCAGCAACAGAAGAAAAACAATTCTGTAGTATTTGACAGCAAATTAACAGTATCTTCAGAGACTTTGCATTTTATATGGAAAAATCTGGTGTGCAATTGCTTGTGGTTTATTTGGTGGGCAGTTCAGGTGTCATGGGTTTAGCAGCAGCAGTCATTTTTCTTTAAGCAGTAGCTGGTGTAGCACTGTGTTATGGATTTTCAGC
>JASSUY010037007.1:21530-41711 GCA_032466535.1 Forpus xanthops | reverse complement strand
CGTAAAGTGGGGGGGAAGGAAGGTTGGGAGGAGTGAGTGGGCAGGCAGATTGATTTACGCCTCAAACCACGACATAGGGTAAACACAACACTAGAACTAGTTGTAGGTGTCACACAGTAAGAATCTGTTACTGTATCTTTTAGCGATTTTTATAACTTGTATATACTATTTTTCTATCACACCAATAAACAAGAAGTAACCTGCCCACACAAGGTTCAGCTCCAATCACCCCATCATAATAACACTATAAATTTTTATTCCAAGGCAAAATATGGTTCAACTTATATCTACCTTCTGTAGAATATTTCCGAAGACAAGACAAAAGTAATGATCATAAAACCTCATCTTTTTATTTGGATGTGCAGGAACATAGTAAAATACCAGGGTGAATTTGTGTTGGAGTAAAGAATAAAATATTAGCTTTGCATCAACCCCATCACAGGTTGTGCACGAAAGACAGCTATTCACTTCCAGTGTTTCTGATTTTAAGCATGAAATACTGATGCAGAGACTATATTTACATGGAAATCACATTTGCCTTCACTGTGAACTGATGACTTATAGAAAACTAAACTGAAGTCAGACACTTTTTGAGCTTCAAATACAAAAAATCATATGGCCTGGAGGATGTGCTTCGGAGTTTAAAAGAAATGATTGATAATCATCTTGGATAATAAATGATTAGGAACAACAGAAAAATGAAAAGATCTGCAGCGTTGTGCTATGCAATATGTAGACCAAGTCATTACATCACAGCTGTCATACTTGCAAGACTGTGAATAAACCCAAGAAGAATAAATCACAGTAAATCACAGGCTCAGGATTCTTTCTAGCTTAGGGTTTTGTTGTGGTTTTTTTTTTTTTTTCCTCTTTACTCTGTTTTATTTTATTTATTTGCTTGTTTGACAATAGAATTACATAAAGACCATCTGTCAAACAGAATATATTGGGAGGGGTCTCACCCTGCAAGATAATGAAATTATTTTTTAATATAGACTCTGCGAAAGTACTGGGTCCTTAAGCAATAAATGCCCAGGAAGAGATTAAACCACGCAATGTCTTATTACTGGCAGCTGGAATAGAAGGAAAAATATGTCTGTTTCTGCCAATGCACTGCATTTCAAACCCTAAATATAATAGGGTTAGTACCAAAGTCAAATTTACAGTAAAACTAAACATTTTCTCTGATTCACACCCTGAAAGTTATATTTGTAAGGAGGTTTTAATGTAGGTTCATAGAAAAATCCAATAATTAGTTGTTTGTAAAATCACAAAGGCCTAATCCTGTCCTCATTGAAGTAATCGATAAAACTCTCACTGACATCAGTAGTGAGGGATTGAGCGCTAATGCATCATATTGGCTTTTAGACATATGTGTGACATGTGAAAGTTAATAGCACAGAGGAACATACAGAAGCTATTGTGAACATCTTTTCAAAGATTGAATACTATGTCCTTATCTCATAGACACACACAGGCAGGGAAACGGCTGATCCAATCCAAGAGTCCTCCTGCTGCTGGGTAATGGTGATGCCCTTAGTCAATGATGAGAGATGTAGTGACGGAAAGAGAAAGCTTGTAGATGTGCTTTAGCCCAACAAGAAGAAAACATGCTTTTCTAAAATGGTGAATAGAATATGAGAATGCATAATAATTTTACCAACCACAAGACAGATATCCTGCAGAATCACATGAATTAATTACAATATCAGATAAGCAATCTCTGACTCTGTTTATTGAAAAAGCTATTCTACATGCACAAAGTTTAATAAGGGTTTAGTCATTTATTAGCATTAAATAAGAAAGGCTTTATATTTTGGGTCATTGGGATTCAGTATAAATGAGCTGACATGCTCAGCATAGTAACTGTAGCTTACATAAAGTAATGCTTTTTTACCAAGAACATTTCTCCTAGGTTAGTAGCTGCAGACCAGATGCTTTTCTAGTGTAAACAGCTGAAACAGCCTGGACTTCCACTGAACTGTAGCAAACTAACACAGTTTAGACCTGTTAGCCCTAGTAAATTGTGGTTTACCCTTCAGGAACTCTTCATGAACTCTCTAACTTCTCACTTCATTCTCTGCTTTTTTGTCTGAGACTTTTTCACCTGGTGCAGTTTATATCTTTTTCATTTTTTTTTTAGCATTTTCATTCCTCTACTTACTCTCAGTCCCCAAAACACCAGCTGTGTCTCTTCACACTTTATTTTCTCCAGCAGAATGTAATCCAGCTTCCATGGTAAGCTGCATTCCTGGGCTTAGGTGAAGTAACAAGAGTAAGTTATGTTGATATTTTTGTTTGGATTTGAATGGCAAAGACTAAAACTGTCAACCTGCAAAACTCTGACCTCCTTTCTAATATTAATTGTTTGTTACAATCATGCCCAAAAACTAAGCAAAAATGAAGTTCCATTGTGCTAACACTATAGAAATGGTCTTTGTTATGAACCTCTAGTCATCTAAATGATCTTTGGCACTTTTCCTCCCACATTTTGTATTCCCAACAATTTATATAAACTAGTGTAATAACTGTCTTTTGTCCCTTTGTACTCTGTGAACAGGAAGCTAGTCTCATCAATAGTCATGAAATGCCTCATTTCTCTCACCATCTATCATTCATAAACTCCATAAAATCCCACAGTCATATGCTCTTGCAGGATTACACCCACACAAAACCAAACTAGGAATTGAGGCTTCTGCTGACCCAGAATTAAATGTGAAAGCAGGTTCACATCTGGGGATTGAATCCAAACTACTTCCCACAGAAATTCAAGGAAGATCAGATCTGAGGTTCTGGTTTTGCCCCATTTCTAACCCTGATAATCTTAACGTAATCCAAGCCTCAGATACAGAACTGTACAAATTTAGCAAGAACAGTATCAGCAAATTCAAAAGTGAAAATAGGAAAAAGAGAGTGACGCTTGCAGCTACTTTCATTCACTAGTAACACATTTCATATCAAGCAGGCATTGGAAAAAACCTCATTTTTCTCTCAGCCTGCTTCTGCATTGTTGTGGCTGCTGATTTCAGTGGCATTATCCCTAACTCACCCTAGCATAAGTGGGAAAAGGAACCAACATGGCCTTATGTAGGCAGCATTAATTTGCATTTGCTCTCTGTTCTTTGACAACAAAGTAGGTTTTTATTTCTCCCCAAGTTTTATCTTTAAGTAATTATCTGCCTAAGTCACCCACAATGAGGGCTGGGGTTTTGGTTGCCGAGTACCTATTCTAGTTTATATCCACTGTCATGAGGTGTCCAGGTTTTGTAGAACATGTTTTACTAGGAAAAGAATTGAGATTGCCATCAATCCTTTTTGACACTGCCTTGATTCAGTTTGAACCTGAGTTCATTTTCAAGTTGACTAAATGCAGCTTCTCTCATCAGCAAACAGGTCAAATGCAACTCTGCAGCCAGCCACGACTCACAGGCAGTTAAAAGGGACACATCAACTCTTGAGGCTGCTTGACCCACGTAAGTGGATTGACAGCCGGGATGCCTTGGTCTGCCCACTGTGAGAGGTGAGACTACAAACCTTCACCACTTCTGAACAGAGAGGTAGAAAAGGTCAACCCTTTTGCCATATCAACATCAACAGATGTATTTAAAAATAGTGATTTAAATCCAGGCACAAACCAGCTGCTTTTTGGTTCAAGTTTACAGCTTAGTTCAGATACACATGGGAAGGAAGCAGTTCTCTGACTTTATAAATAGATAAAACCTCCAGGCTTGCTTGATAACAACATAATTGGGAACTTTTTCCCACATCAAGTAGAAAACCTACTTTTTGTCTTGCTAAGACACAAATTTGCTTCCTTGTCAGGAATTCAGGCTTTCTGTGTTTAGAAGAACATTGCTGTTACCTGTAGGAAGGCAGTGCTGCCTTTGTCCCTGCTCAGCACACTGCCTGTCCCCCTCAACTGCCCTCCTGGCAATATCGAGTTGCCCCCATGGTCAAGGGCTGGCTTTGGTGTGCACTGAAAGGGGTTGCCTGGTCTTCCCACAGTCCCTGCTAGAGGTGAGATTTGTTGTTTGCTGGAGGTGATCACAGAAAATGGTTTTGCCCTTGACCTTTACGAGAAAAAAGTCTTACAGATGAGAGGCAGGAGACAACCCGTTCGAAGTACAATGGTTAGGTTTGTCACAGTATTCCACTTTTGAGCAGGCCTGTAAGTACCACAGAATCATAGAATCAGCTGCATTGGAAATGACCTTTAAGATCATCAAGTCCAGTCTTCACGCCAGCACTGCCAAGGCCACCACTAAACCATGCCACTAAGGGCCTCATCTACTGGGTTTTGAACACTTCCAGGCATGGTGACTCCACCACTCCCCTGGGCAGCCTGTTTCAATGCCTGGCCACCCTTTCAATGAAGAAAGTTCCTAATATCCAATCTAAACCTTCCGTGGTGCAGCTTGAGGCTAAATCCTCTTGTGCTATCACTTTTTACTTGGAGAAGAGCCCAACTCCCACCTCACTACAACCTCCTTTCAGGTAGTTGCAGATAGACATAAGGTCTCACCTGAGCCTTCTCCAGATTAAACGCAGTTTCCTCAACCGTTCCTCATCAGACTTGTGCTCCAGACTCTTCACCAGCTTCATTACCCTTCTCTGGACCTGCTCCAATATGGTGAGCCCTTGGAGCCACAGCACCCGCAGTGGCGCCTTCGTTTTGAGGACCAACAGCACAAAACCCAGCGCGGGTTCCTCTTTCAGGTATGTCCCTCTTACCGATCCAAACCGGCTCCAGAGCCCTTCCCTGAGCAGGCGTCTCGGTTCTCTTCCGCGCAGCCCTGAACCGGCACCACGGCCCGGCGCTCCCCGTCCAAGGCGGCACGAAAGGCCGCTAGAGGGCACTCCGTCGCCAGGCCCCGCGGTCTCTCTCGCCTCCGGGTGCCGTTCGCGCCGTTCCGGGCTCGGTGGCGGCGCCGGGGGCTGATCGTTCGGTCCCGAGCGCCCCACGGGAAGATCTCCCCGCCGCGCAGGGCCGGGAGGGGAGGAGGAAATGGGGTGAGCGCCAGCGGCCACGGAAGCCCCGCAGGAGGGGCCGGCCACCTCACCCGGTCGCCTGCCGCCCGAGGGTCTGCCGCAGTGCCCTTGCAGCCGGCAGGTTCGCCGGTCCCCACAGCGGGAGCCATGTTCTCCACCCGGCCCGGAGCTGCGCTGCTTCCCTCTCCTCTCGTCCCGGTGTCCCTGTTTGCCATCGCTGCGAGAGAGCGTTACCCGTCCAGCTGCGAGGAGAGTGAAGATGTCAAAATCCTAAGACATCCTTTAAGGAAGGGAAATGTTTGGCCGCTGGAAATACCCATTAGATGCACGATGGGATTTTTGAGATAGGCTCGGGTACTTTCGAAAGCTGCTATTTGAGCTTCACTTGACTTGTGCAAACCCATGACATGCTGGGCCTGAACAGAGTGGTTTACAGAATCACAGAATCAGAGTGGTTTGAGTTGGAAGGGATGTTAAAGCTCATCTAGTTCCACATCCCCTGCCGTGGGCAGGGACACCCTCCGCTAGACCAGGCTGCTCAAAGCCCCATCCAACCTACCCTCGAGCACTGCCAGGGATGGGGCAGCCACAGCTTCTCTGGGCAACCTGTGCCAGGGCCTCACCATCCTCACAGTGGAGATTTTTTTCCTTATGTCCAACCTAAATCTTCCGTATTTAAGTTTGAACCCATTGCCCCTTGTCCTACCACTACAGTCCCTGTTGAATAGTCTCTCTCCAGTATCCTTGTAGGCCCCCTTCAGATACTGTAAGGCTGCTATGAGGTCTCCACGCAGCCTTCTCCAGGCTGAACAGCCCCAACTTTCTTATTCTATCTGTATGTTTTCCTATGTGTGAGAGCCAGGAGTTGTTCAAAATACCTGTAATACTTCCAGCCAGCCAGCCAGAAAGCAGAAGGCCTCTGCTCATGGAAGAGCTTCATACCCATCAACATTAGCTTGGGTTTTCTATGGACAGTTCTTCTCATCAGTATCACTGAGCGTGGCCAGTAGGTCAGGTCTCTAATGCCAATCCCAAACTGATTTCATGAAGCATGCCAAAAAGCTCTCAAATACTTAAGGTCAATTATTTTCTCACTGCATGTATTTGCCTAGGATTTTGATGCCTGTTCCTCTGCAGCTTGGAATAATATTTTAGATCTTTCTCACCTTCTCCCATATGAGCGGAGGTAGCATTTAACTACAGGGAAGTGGTGATTTGGTAATGGTTTGGATACAATTTCGGAAAAATATGAGCACAAAAGAGTTAGAGGCAGCAAAAGGAGGTACTCTGCCTAATGCCCTCAGCTACCATTAAGAAACATGAAAATCTAATTGTACTGAATGGAAATGTACATCTTCATGGCTGATTATGACACAGAAGAAAATTACTATATGATTGGCATCATAATGGCCAATGTCGAAATGTGATGACACGCCAATATGATATACATCTCCGTTAGGAATGATAAATCAAAGGTTGTTCATTTGTGCTTGATTTATGCCTCGGAAAAGCTACCAAGGGAAATCTTGATTGAAACCTCCCAAGTCGCAAAAGAAAGCCACGAGTGCCCTCTTCTGGCCACAAACAATAACTGTAGGCCCTGCAGTTCTTCCTGTTGTTTGTGTATAACTTAAATTTTCGGTCTTTCATTGCCACTTTTACCACCACCATGCTCTGTGATATTTTCAGTAATATAATTCATAGTACTTTCTTGTCTATTACCTTCTGTTTCAGCAGGAGACGGAATAACATTTAATCCTGTGAAATCTCCCTTCTCTCACCAAGAAACCGTAATCTTGCTTGTAATCTTATTCCAGGAATACAACAGAGAACTGCACAAGGTCTGTGAAGTTTATTACTGAGCACAGAGGAAAGGATTCATATTTTCTGAGTTAGATGACACAACTTTATGGGTATATTTAACAGGATCTAGACCACATGAGAAAAGAATTACTGAGGGGACTGCACTTCAGTTCTTTGCTAAATTGTTGGCCTATCATAAGCAGCTAATCTATAGTTGCCTCTATTCAATAGCTGCAGAGAGAAGAGCTGATGAGATGAGAGGGAGAAAATGTCTTGACTTCTTGCTTGCTACTATTCTCTGTGCCCCCAGGCTTTCTATCACCTTCTTTTCTTTGTGGACAATATACCATGTTATCTGTCACCCATGGCTGTATTAGAACATCAGCTCTGACCTCTGTAAAATGTAGGCAAAGCTTCAAACTTTCAGTTGCTTATACCATCCCACCTCCAGTTCTTAATTTTTCTATCTTTTAAGATGCATCTTTTTACACTCTTCCATGCAGCTAAAATTCCTGCCCAAGTTCTCATTATTTAGCAGCTCAGTTGCTGCAACATCCTTTTCTGTGGCATTAACACATGCAGGCTTGCCTATGCCCTAATCATGCTGCATTGGGCTGTTGTTGCTTCAAAGATAATTTTCCTAGCCTGTCTCTTTGAACATGTCACTCCTCTCTTGGCATCCCTGTACTACCTCCCCCCTCCCTATCTCACATCAACATAAGCTGCCTATCTTGATTTTCAAGCTGCCCTGGGACCTTACCTATCATCTCTCATTGTCAGGAGACAGGAACACGGAGCAGAGCAGCTCCAGTAACTGCCCTGCCTGAGCAGACTTCCAGTTCTGCTGTGCTTGATCCTCATATGCCTTTTTTAGAGCAGGATGTGAGTGAAGAGGATTGGTCAGGAGCAAAAAAAAGGGGTCCCTGTCAAAGGCAGTCAGAAATACAGGGAGCTGCAACATTTGAATGTGGTTAAAACCTGAAAATGGACCATCTCCTTTTGTTCAGAGTTACGACCTCTTGTGCTCCTCTCACATTTTCTTTGTGGTGTCTCTCATACTTGGAGGGTACCCTGTGTAAACACTCAGATTTGTGTTGGTAGCTCTCTGCAATCTCCTTAAAGCTCTCCTTTGCCATGATGTCTGCAAGAGCTTTGACAGCCTTTAGACTGCTAGTGAGGTAATACTGCTGTCAGCCACACTGAGCATTCTCATTTCCTTTATTCTCCCTCTGTCTGTTCGTATCCATCTGGGGTCTCTTGCTCTCTGTTTAGTTTGTAATCACTTTCGGATAGGGCCATCATTTTGTCTGATGTTTACACAGTGCTTCAGAAAAATATTTGTTGTTAGGGTTCCTGTGTGGTCTCATAATGTAGATAATAAAACCAGTAACAGCCTGTGGCAGGTGCTCTCTTCTTGCATAGACCTCATTGATTTCAGGCTGTGGGCTGAGCAAACTGCATGAATGTGGCTTGGGTTTTGTGGATAACTGATCAAAGGGCAGAAATAGAGCAGCAGTGCTGTATGTTCTGTTCTAAATGTTGGCCAAAATGCTTGTAATGGCATCCCTCCCACCCCCCACCCATTTTTTTTTTCTCCTTTTTTTCTTTTTTGTCAAGCAATGTAGAGCAGATCCAGGGCCAACCTTTTAGCTTCATGTCATTTTCTGCTAGGAAAAGGCAGAGGGGAAAGAAGGCAAAAGTTTATGGGCTTTTATGTCTGTCTGAAAAATACAACAGAAAGGCTATAAAAAGAAGGAGGAAGAAAAAGAAAACGGACATTTGAAGATCCTTAAGCCTCACCTTTTGCCCTTTGTACTTGGTACAAAACTACTTTAAGAGCCTAAGTCTCAGCTACTTTCATAGCCAGTAGTAAATGGAATCTTTTCCTTATTTTAATAAAGTGTAAATTGAGTATTTCTTGCTTTAACTAACACTAACTGTTTTGTATGTCCTTTGAAGATTGAAAGGGATCTATCATGAATTGTTATTATTCTGTTATAACCTGAGTTCAGATTTATTAGCCAAAAGTGTTTAAAGCTTATTTGATTATACTGTCTCCACTAACCAACCTTGAGAAATGCCTGGTGCTTGCTCAAGAGAAAAGAGGATACCTCTGTATCACAAAACACAGTGTCTCTGAATTACAAAGTTATCTGTAGAGAGCTCTCCTTAGGCCGATACTCATAAAGTGAGCAATCTCTGGGATCAGATCAGAATCCAGAATACGTAAAAGTGAGTTAAAGCACCTTAGCAATACTGGTACAGCACTGAACCTCAGCTTGTGTGGTTTACAGTACCAGCCAAGAGCAGATACACAGGAATTACTGGGAGTAATAAAGCAGAGAGCACTGTTACAAATTCTCTATCAAGGTACTGGATAAATTGGACAGGTATCAAGTGGGATATAAAGCAACTGTATGGAAACCACAGAAAGTTTTAGTCTGAGCTATGCCTGTAATGTGGTGGTACAGGCCTACATCTTATTTAGTGCCTTTTACTCTGAAAGCTCTCAAAACACTTTCAGAATAGTGATTGAGAAAACAGACATTCTGTTGTGTTACAGATCACGGACACTGATAATATTAAAACACAAACATATTATTATCACCTCTGTAAAAGTTGGATATAGTACCACTTTTGGAATTTAGCTTTCCAAAGGGATTCTTAATGCAACACAAAAGGAGCCCCAAAAGAAGACTGTGGGAAACAACTGCAATTAGCATAAGAGAAGCCAGGATGAGTAATGGGAGAAATAGTGTAGAAAGCAGAAAATAGAGCAAAAAATCTTTCTGTGAGAACTTAAGCACAGTGTTTAGATGTAGCCTTGGTTTAAGTATGAAAATCATTCAACTTCCCTAAGACACTTTAAAATGATTTTTCCTGTCATATGCCTTTCTCTCCTTGGCTTTAAGCTGACCCTGGTATCTGTAACCTGGCTCCTTTTGTGTCCTTATTATTGTCACTGATAGGCAAGCTTAGGAGAACTTGAAAATTAAACAGGAAAATGGCATTTTTGTTGATGTCACAGGGCCCATTCCATAGTGACATTCAGTTCAGGAAATACGGAATGATATTTGTTATGGCCTGACCAAATTTTTTGAGGGTTTGTTTTGGGTGGTTTTGGGGGGCTTTTTTGCAACATTTGGTACATCTGTTCCAGAAGTAAAAGAAAACACAGTAGGTGAAAAGCAAGGCAGTTAATGAGACTGAACAGGCATAAGAACATTAGAAGTTAGATGGTACACTATGGGCCAAAGTGAAGGCATATATTTGTTGTCTGAATCAAACAGCAACATGAGCTTTTTCTTTTTCCCATTATTAGTCTTACAGCATGGAAAACATTTTCTTTCCCTGTGGAACTCCTCCAAGTCAATCCACCCCCATAAGGAAACCCAACCTGTAATACTTTGTAATAAATAAAATATCAGGAATAAAGATATACAACAACACATTATGACAAATATTACCAAAAAGCATGCACAGTTCTGTTCAATAATGTCTCTTTGGAAAATTCCTCTACTGATGTATCTAAGCACTAAAGCATTTAATATCTGAGCACCTCACAGTCACTAATGGATTTTAGTCTCCCTTCACTCCGAAGGCAGAAAAGTATATTGCCCTTTTACAGATTTAGAAGTGGATAGTCAGTGACTTGCCTAGGCTCATATCTAAATCTTTTGGTGGAAATGGGGTTTGGAGTCAGGGTTTCTCTGTCCTTGCCCAATACCTTGAGTGATTTTCTTACCCATTAACAGACCCACATTGTAACATTTAGGAAGGGGCTGTCTGTGATGTGTAATGCTCTTTGGCCTTTTTATAATATCGCAGATTCTTGTAGTCCTGACTAATCATCAGGAAGAATTTGCTGTTAGTTTAGCCTTTGAAAGAACCTGCTCTCCAGTGTGGTATGCAGTTACCCTGACCTCAGGAGTGGTACACAGCCCTACAACAATTTGTGTATTTGCAGCCCACTCCCCAAAGTAAGTTGTCCTGTAGGGTTCTGGACCAAGGTTTGCAATGTGTTTAGAAGCACTTTGCTGCATATGGCTTGGTTCAGAAAATTCTACACAAGCAAAGTGAAAAAAAACCAATCAAATGAAAAAACCTCCCTCTGGCCAAGATCTGAAAGAGTGGATGGTGCTCAGTCGATTCTAAACCTATAAGTTCTCTAGCCCCTACCTAAGGGAGCACTTAAGCACTTTAGACTTCAGTGCATGAGTAACCATGTTGCTTCGGGGATAGGAGGGGAGGGAGTGGGGGGAAGATTCATTTGCTTTGCTGGGTCAGGACCCTGACCCAGAGTACGTGGATATTTGATTCTTTTGAAAGCCAGGCCATTTCTTTTAATGCTTTATATGGATTTCCAAGTCTAATTTTAGGCAGTTGTATTTTTAAAATCCAGGCCTGTATTTATACATTCCCCACAGGAGATTCAGCGTCTCTGATATTTGGGTCAGAATGCTCCCACTAGGGATAATTTCTTTAAACCACTGGCCAGCAAAGAAAGAAACCTCCACAGCAGCACCCTCCCCCCACAAGCCTTTCCTATCCCCAAGGTTAGTTTGGGACCCTGGGTGCATTTTGAATGGCTGTTGATACAAAGTCGTGCTCTTTTCTTTTTCATGTCACTTATTTAAAGAGGAATCTTGAAGCAGTTGTTTACTGCAGCAATGCTTAGGAAGGAAAAGAATACTGAGTGTATTTTCAAATGCCCTCAGCAGCTTTCTTTTTATTTGTCTCTCCAAACCCCTACTATTCAAGTTCTCTTCAGAGCACTAACAGCTAAATTGTTCTATGCATCCAGCTCTCATTAGCAAACAGTCGTGCACATCATTCCCATGAACCACTTTAGGTGTGCCTCAAAGAGAGAGGATGCTAGATAAATATTAACCACATAGTGTTGTTATTTTAACTTTCATTTAAAATAACATGTGGATTTTTAAAATGTACACTTTTAGTATTGGTATCAGTCATCTTTGTCTTACCAGTTTAAGAAATTAGATTTGCCAGACCATAACAAATCTGCATTAGATTCATGGGGTTTGCTGTTTTATGTTGGAGAAAAAGGGGTGGTGGTGACATTTGGATTTACTGTCATACCTCAACAAACCACAAACCCTAATTTCTCAGCAATGAGTTCATGTCCTTTGCTTTACATTAATTGCATTGAAATTACTGTCAATTATTCAAACTCTCAGAAGTCACGACTCATTTAATATCTCTTGTTCCATGCAGACAATCTGAGATCTGACTGTGCTTCGATTCATATATGGACAGACAGCATGATTTCTTTATATGGAAGAGATTCCCCTGAAATCCTCCTGCCTCCTGAACAAGATTAGTATGAATTCAAGTATTCCTCTGACTAATTCTCATTTTGGAAGCATATCAATTCCATTGGTTGCATCAAACTGAAGCTCAAAAGTTATTATCACTACATGGATTCAAACATATTACAGAGAATAAAAGAAATAGATATTTTTTTGATAGCGTGGGAGGAGGGAAAACCATGTTTTTTCCCAGATGTCAGACAATTAGTTTCTGATTTATATCCTAAAGCGTATCAGTTGGTTATCCTTACAGTTTCATCTTAGCAAGCCTAGCCAGCTATGGATAGCTTTACAGAAAACTCATAAAAATTTAAAACCATTTTCTAAGTCTGGTGGACTTTTTCTTCTCTGTTATCAATGACAGCGAATTCTGGTGTCTAGATGTGGATTTTGTATTTAAAAAAGAAAGACCTTCTTTTGGATGAGTTTTATTTGGTTTATTAAATCAGTGGACCTCTCATTCTTCATGGTTAACAGCAGTGATTGCCAGTCACATGGATATATTTCTGTAACCATTGATACCAGTAACTAGAAAACCAAGCAAATAGTCCTCATTTCATATAAAATGTCGAAATTGTATATCTTAAATATTTTAATTCACACTCAAAGTGACCATGTAACCATGCTGAAGAGCATGGATGTAACTTTAAAATATAGCAACCTTAAAGGTGGAGTGCAGCCCTGATAACTGAAATTCTCCAAGCAGTAGTTACTATTTACTCACAACTTCGGACAATGCAAAAACATAAAGGCTGCTGCTCGCAGAATTGTTGCATATTACCATCATTCATCATAACATTGTCTTTATGGTCAATGTCTTGTCTTCCCCTTCTTTTATCACCAGCTCGGAGTCTGCAGGAATCTGTGCAGTAAGAGCACCAGCACAGTAACAAACCGGTGAGTTTATGCAGCAAGGGACTGCAGTGTGGACAAAAGAAAGATTTCAAGTACCATGCTGCCAGGAGGCTTATTTAAACCATAACAAAATAATTAAAAATTGCTTGACCGTACCTTTTTAATTGGCTGCCTGATAGAAGGGTTAATAGGAATTGTAATACCTGGGTAAAAAATAGACAGATAAAGAAAACAGTGTAATGTAAAACAATTCAGATTGCTTCTGTGTAAATGTGGCAATAAATGCCTGCAACACAAAGCTCAGTCTGACTTCACAGCAGGGTCTGGTGCTTAATTGAAAGTCCTAACTAGAACCATTTATCAAAGAAATCACTCAGAGGGAAATTTAATTATCACAATTAATCCATATTTTCTTAGAAAGTCTCAGCAAAGCACATTGAAAATTTCATTGGGAAGAATTTTACAATGTTATCAACAAGAAAAGTCAAGCACCAAACTTCTCTTCCCTCAGAGAAAAAAAAACAGGCAGGCAGGCACAGGGCCTGCTTGTGTGAGGAGCTCCTTGTAACACCACTTAGGCATAACTGAGAGTAATGAGCATCATCACAGCAGGAGCCCAAATGGAAATATTTCTTCCTAAATCACAAAATTGCTCCCTTTGCAAGCTGGAGAGGACACCTGGCTTTTGGGAAAGCTGTCCTACAATGTGTCCATGGGCTGTGGGTTCTTGCCACAGTTTTGCTTGGCTCTGCAGGACTCCCACACCCCCTCACTTGCCCCCCTTGAGCCTCTGCTCACAGATTGTCTCAGTGCCTACGTAGAAAAGCGCCGAGGCACAACATGGCCTCTACTTGGTAAGCAGCATGTGATGCTTGGGAAAGTAAGGAGCTAGCGTCACATTTTCTTCTAAGCACTTGCATAAAAGAGGAGGTGCCTTCGATAGAGAAGCCAATCCTTGCATTAATGTTGAATTTGCTCCAATGAGCAAAAAGAGCCTTTCTAAAACCAGGTTATCTCCCCCTGAGTAACTGGTGATATTTCACTCCCAGCCTTAGCAGATGTGTGAGGTGGGAAGGAATGTAGCTCCAAGCTGCGACCCTACTCAGCTTCTCACATTTGGCGTTTCCCAAGAGGTTTTCATTTGCTTGCTTTCTCAAGACCAGGTAACATATAGCAGTGCAGTCAAATTTTCTTCCTTATTTTGAAAAACCACTCCTCCTTTTTATGACGAGTCCTACCTGTATTTCCGTGCCTTCTGTGTAAGCCTGAGGTGCTACAGAAGGATACTCATGGAGCACTTGTGGAGCAGATAACAAGTAGAGTTACATCTATGTGCATCCCAGGGCACTCGACATGCCTGTGTGAAGATAAAAAGAAACCCCCCAGAAAATATGTAAGTCTGTGCCATGATAAAAATCCCCTTCAGTCAGTCAGCAAGCTGGTAGCTGATACATTTTTAAGGCTTCTGGACACTAGCATGCAGCAAGTGATAGGCAGGAGTCTGCTGCTGCCCTTTGAGGGCATGGAGCTCTAGCATTTGCGTTGGAAGCCAGAACTGGCATATCTGCACTTAGTTTCACTGAAGGGCAACAGTGGGTACTTGAAAGGATAGGGAAAATGGGACTAGAGATTTTCTTTCAGTTTGTGTAGCTTGCACAGCACCACACCTACTCATGTTTCCCCAGGCTTAAAGGGAGTCCATAAGACATACTAAGGTGTAATTTTCCGTTCCATTCTTCAGAGTCAGAAAGCATTAGAAATTATGACCCATGCTAACTTTGTCATGCATACCATTTTCCCCTCTTCTTCAGTGGAAAAAGTTGGTCTCCCAATGTCACTGAAGTTGTTTACTGCCTTTTTTGCCTGTGCTTCCTACATTATTCAGGTTATACTAATCACCAAAGGGGAAGGAAACAACTCCAGAGCAGATTGAATTACTGTTTAATTGGGCATCCTGTGAAATAAACATTGTGACTTGGATAAGATTAAAATGTGAGTCACAAGTCTGGTGAGCTTTTAAGTGTTAGGGAATGTGAGGAGAGAATCAGCCAAGAACAGCAAGGAGTGAGCAGGTAGGAGCAAGGCTTAGCAGAACAGCCACTGCTGGAGACAGTTACTTGTTCTCAACAGGGTCAGACTAAAGCTCCAGTGAACAGAACTGGGCACAACAACTGATAGCTCCTCACTTAAGAAGAATTACATTTTCAAGCACATTTCCATTTATATTCCTTTGCTTGTACTGAACCCATCTGTGAGTGCCCTCTGGTAATATAGCACTGTCCAGCTAAGCTACGTTCTTAAACAGTAGTACTTAGAAGTGCTGCTGAAGAAGGACTTCACCAACAGGTTTGATACCTTCTGTGGACATTTGTTTGATACTTTGCAGTACTTCTGATGAGTAGATTTGCCAGAAGAAACAAACTGTAGACACAGAAATGACAGCTGTATTCCAGAATATTAATTAAAATACAAATCCCAAATGTGCAATTGTGACCCTTCACATGAGCCTCACTTGATTTACTTGCATAGACCTCATGCTGCATTTAAGGACACGGGTTCTCATTTAGCCACTTAACAAGCATCACATCAAGCTCTTACTTCACAAGCTTACTTAGGTTCAGCTGTCCCTGGATTGCTTTCTCCTTTACCTCCCTCCCGAGGCAAAGAAGAGGCTGGCTGTGGTGGATGGTTTTGTGATGGAGCCAATTGTCTGGCAGAAATTGGACAAAGGCTAGATAAACATGTCTTTTCTGCACTGCACCTGAATAGCATCTGATGGAAGCCGCTACTGGCTGCTGTCTTCTGGCGGTAAGCTGCACACCAGCCACCTGGGAATGAAAGGTTCCCAGCCTATGACACTCCCCAGAGATCTCTCTGATCCTCAGGATATTTATTGTGGCTTGGAAATTGCAAAAGTTGTTGGTTTGCTGTTTACCACCAGGTGGCCTAACCATTCCACCGTTCATAAGGAGCCAAGACTCCATTAGGGAGCAGCAGCTGGAACTTTTTAAGGTCTACGTATTTTTCTTTCCAAGCCTCCACCTCCCCTCCTTCCTCCTCATTCAGTTGATTAAAAGCAATCACGGCTGCTCTGATTTCTCAGCTCAATCCTTTTCTCTAAGCAATCGAGAAAGCTTGTTCTTCCAGCAGTCCAGCCCTAGCTTTTGAGATCCAGCTCAGCCATCTCTGTTTACCTTAGTCCAAATGAACTCTTGCCGTAACAGTCCAGGTACCTTGGAGTTTTCCTTATGCTTCCATAACTGGAGATTAATTCCTTTGTTATTTGGCTCTAATATGTCTCTGGTAGCTGGTTTTGTGACCAACCAGGGGTTCTCCATCAGCCACGTAAGCTGCATTTAGAGATGCCTTGAGTCCCCAGAGCATTGCAGTGTGGATTCAGTGGGGCAGAGATCCTGACTCAGCAGTAAGTTTTAATTTTTAAGACCACAGATGGCTTGGGACTTCAGCAGTCCCATCACTTGGTAGTTTTGGGGTAGCCATTTGAGACCTGGCTAACAGCTCCTTGGGTTTCAAGACAACAGAAGCTGGCATTACAGCTCACTCTGTTGAAAGTCCTACCTTCATGGACTGACTTCCCATCTTGGACCTTACTGGTCCAGAATGGGAAGGAAGGTACTTTCAGTTGTTCATCTCAAGCTTTTCTTGATGGGAAGGGTAAGGAAAGCTTTAGCTGTCACATCAGTGTGAACTAAGAACTACACTAGCACCAATGGTATTACATTGACATACAGGTATTGGGAGGCCATCAAATGACTCCTTAGGAGAGGGAAGCATTATTTCAGAAGAAAATGAGTTATTTCATGTATTGCAACACTAAGGGCTTAGTTTTATATTTTCTAAAGTTTATATAATGCCTGAAAGATTTTGGAAGGTACTTTCAAAACAAATCTCAGTAACTAAAGTGATTAACTAAGATTATTTGCTTAAAACATTCATGATTTGTTTGTTTACCCATCTTTGTGACCACACATTTCAGTTTTGATGTGAGTGGAGACAAAGTACAATGACAGCAGGCAGGATCATCACATCAGAGCCCAGCAATAGAAAAATCTTCTCATGATCAGTTCAGATCAGCTCTGAAACTGGTGACTCAAGGTCCCAAATCAAAGGTATGCAGTTTCTGAATGCCCCCATCATAACACAATTGCAGCACAAGACATAACTGCATCAGGCAGATTTTCCTAAAGAATGTGGTGATTAAACTTTTAAAAATACCAGTCATTTGAAGAAAAAGTCAGGAGTCTTTAAATTACTTTGGTAAATGGATTAGTAATAAATAATAAATACCTGGAAATCAGGAGAGATTTCAGTTGCATCACAAAAATGTCATGAAGGAGTACTGGATATTTCAGCTACTTTAACCTAGCCTTGGGCACAGAAGAGTCCAATTCTGATCATTTGGAGGATAAGCTATCAAATTCAGGATAACGAGGCTTTAGCCAAGATGTTACTCTGAGTTTACACCTCTGCAGATAGAATCAGCTGCTATCTCCTAGTCTATGCATCCTCTGAGAATAGAATTAATTTTGAATTCTTGTATCATCTGCTTGCTCGTGCACTTATTTGCTAACTGTCTGACTGAGTGAGCTATTCTGGGTCAGTGTGATTTAGGCATCCTTTATTACACAGTTTCCAATTCAGTACATTTTTTAATCAAGACTAAATTGAAGTCAGGTTCCAGGTATATATAGATATAATATATGTTTAGTGAATACATTGCAAATCCCCACGTCTAATTTTGAATGTAACTATAATAGAGAAAAAATATGAAGGTTCCTTTATTTTGCAGAGGAGTGTTACAGTGTTGTCACTTCTTAAAGGCAAGTTGAGACCTATTTTCATATTTTTAAAATCACATTAGCTAAAAGCTTGTTAAGGAATAAATATTCCAGAGGATAATTGAGACTTAGCTGGCTTAAGCATTAATGAATCAAAATCAGATGCCAGATCATTAATTAATTCTGCAAATTATAATGTTGCCATTACTGGCAAATACTATGAAAACTAATACCAAGGAGCAAATTAATCTGCCTAGTTTTCCTACTTATTTGTATCTTTTGACAAAAATAAAGATGCGGTGGTTATTTTTGGTTGATGATGTACAGTGCCTATACTTGTACAACTTTTGGGAGATCCTTAATTTTTATAAACATTTCAGTTTCTTTACTATGCTATTTATAGAATGTGCCTATCATAGACTATAAGAATATTTCCATCAGCGCTGTAACCCACAGAAAGGAAAATGTAGCGAAAGTGACAGAAAAGTCAGTTCAAGACTTCTGAAGCCTCACAAAAATTCACACCCCTTTATATCAGCCTCTTTGGCAAAAGACAGAATAATAGACGGGTCTTGCAATGTGGCCTGATGTGCAACCATCTCAGGCTCTGTCAGACCAGAGCAGAAAGTGAAATAGAGGGGAAGCGAGAGAGGCAAAAGAGAAGGTCATCTGGACTTTTCTAGCCACTACTTCTCGTCCCGTAACAAGAAGGAAACTTCAATGCATTTAGAAGGTGACAAACTTCAGAAACTTTTACAGAGTGAAGAATCAATCTGGGAACAGGCTGAATACCGCTGAAGCCAGGGCTTTATGAGGAGTAAAAGGCTCAACAGTTCTGAGGTGATGTAACATGAGATAATATAACGAGATGATATAACATCAGCCTAGTCAGAATAAAACTTTAGGGCCAAAATGACAGAGTACCTTTATTTGAAAACTCACAGAGTTTAACACTTTGTCTGAGGTGGTGTATCTTTTCCTCTTTTTCCCATCAAGTGGCAGATGCTAGAATTATCTAGATCTAGAACATGCAGGTGATCTACAGCATATCCAAAATGCTTTAATTAAGCTGGAAGACCAATCAAAAGCCAGCACACTGTGGCACTAGTAAAATAGTTTGCTCAGTTAAGCATCAGTAAGTAAGCAGCTAGGTGCAATCTCCTCTAGCTGAGATAAATTGTCCTGAAGAATCCAGTGAAGACTGTCAAGTCTGATGCTGCAAGAGCAATTTTTCTTGTAAGAAGAAGCTGTGGAAGAATGTCCCTTTTTTTCTTTTTCCTCCATATTGATTGCTATTTTCATTCCATTTTCTTCCTCTTTTTAATAAAAAAAAAAAAAGGGAGTCTGGGAGTTCTGCCTAGGAAGCATGAGGACAAGCACATAGGGATGCTCCCTCCAAGAACTTTTCCAGCCTGCAACACTTTGCAGCTCACCAACTTCTTGAGATATTTTATAGTCCTTGAAGAATTATTCTTGTGTGAATTTTTCCAGTCACGCATTTTTTTAGCTCTATATCGAGTAAGAAATAGAGCCAGTATGGGCCACTCTTTTAGTGTCTGATCAGGCTGCCCTGCTAGATTGGTGGAAAGATGACGGGTTTTTTTTGTAACGACTCAGAGGTAGAAAGGACTCTCTTTACACGGTTGAATGGCCAAATTCACAGTGAAATAGCTGCTATAATTCTGCTGGGATTTCATGTTATCATTAATGATTTGCTAGAGCACTTGACGCCTGCAATGCTATTCCTTAAAAGGAGAACACATTAAGAAAACTCTGTATTCG
The DNA here is from genome assembly GCA_032466535.1 of Forpus xanthops. Taxonomy (NCBI): domain Eukaryota; kingdom Metazoa; phylum Chordata; class Aves; order Psittaciformes; family Psittacidae; genus Forpus; species Forpus xanthops. The sequence goes on along the minus strand of JASSUY010037007.1, from coordinate 22,153 downwards.
CTCTGCGTGGCTTATGCTCCTATTTCCTGACACTACAGCCCAAATTCTTTTGACACTCTGAAGGCTGTCACTGTTGGAAATAATTAATGCCACCACCCCAAAGAAAGCTACAAGCCCAAACCAAGAACTTTTACAACTGTGGTGTGAAAACAGAGTATTCAGCTGCCGTAGAAACATCTTTTGCTTGATACTGTCTTGCTTTTTAGCTCGTTTCCATCTTTTTCTATCCATGGAAGTTAATTAATTACATTAATTAGCAGTTAGACTAAATCTATACAGGCTAACAAAAACTTTGTTCCAGATGGACTCGGCCATGTAATGAGGGACAGTTGATAGTGGCTTTTTCCTTTTCCAGTGGAGTCCAATGGTAGAGCGCAGTCATGCCAGTTTGTGGAGAATGAAATAAAACAGTCTTTCATCCGTACAAGTGGGATGTCTGGTGAGAAGTAACTAACACTATTTGGTAAGTGGCACCAAAATAGATGCTTTTTTTTTTTTTTTTTGTCCATTTGTTATTATCTTATAAACTTTATGAAGATAATTTGTATAAAATTGATTTTGGTTTATGGTTTTGTTGGATAGACAAACACCCACTGATGCTTATAGGTGATCTTCCTATCACA
>JASSUY010037007.1:0-21430 GCA_032466535.1 Forpus xanthops | reverse complement strand
CTTATAGGTGATCTTCATATCACACTGTTATATGTGTATATGTATGTATATATATATATATATATATATATGTAAAAAACAGCCACCCAAAGACCGGATGCCCCCCCCCGGAAAACACATTAGATGGGACACGATTTTTATAAAAAATAATTATGCCAATATAGTGTGCTAAACAGACTTACTTATTTCCAGATCTACATGCCTCTTTTGTCTTGGATAACGTTACTTTGAACAGTTTTATTACTGAATGAAAGCAACTGTATGCCGATTGAGTTAAGTTTCTATAATTAAGATAATTGTAGTGGTGCAAAGGGGAAAACGTTCAATGCAGCCACAGTCTCACGTGTCTCTGAGGCTCTGTCTCCGATCTTTGTTGGGCAGGCTGCAGACTACAATGCTGGTGAATTTGCCACTACCCTCATCGTTTAGATGCTCCTGGTTTTATATCCAAATGTCCCTCATCCAGTTCCCACTGTGTCATGTTTAAATTACAAGTTTATTGGCACACACCTTTAATGAGCTAGCATGTGCTCTTCCTGCTCCACAGTTGTTTACAATGAGGGATGTCAAAGAAAAAGAAAGGCAGCAAAGTAGGCTCAAAGAGCTTTTTTGGATTAACAAAGAGCTTTTTTAGATTAACAGTTTGGGGGATATTATAAATTATAGTGGAAGCAAGGTGGGTTTTTTTGCTTGCTTGTTTATTTTTTTATCAAGCTGTCCTACAACTTGTGACACAGTAGGGAAAATTCTGCCCTTAAGAAAGTTAATGGGAAACAATTCAGCAGTTGCAACAGGGGCAGGATTTTTCTGATTATGTATTGTTCTGTTCCTATCCTTCCCCCTCTGTCTCCTCTCCAGCACACATACAGTAGACAAAGAACAGTGCCTCTCTTATTTCAGCTGTCATTTCAAAGGAAGAAGACTGACTTAATTCTCTGTCACCAGGTCACTAAATTGCTTGGCGGTCATAAAGGATAAAATTTTTTATTGTCCAATTTAATTAGATAAGGTCCAGAATAAAATCATTTGAATTTTCTCATAACACAATCTCTTTGATAAGGATAAAAGCTTATTTCAACAGGAAATCATGGCTTGAGTCACATCTGGAAAAACCCTAGCACCTCAAGTCACCAAAATAAAACTTCTTTGTGTAGTCAAATGCAAAACCTGTTCTGATTTCTATAAGTAATGAGAGCAATATCAAGTGTTTTTTAGCTACGTTGGGGTTTGGAAAAGAGGTTAAGCTCCTAGCTAGAGAATGTAAAGAGGGCCTGGGAAAATTGAAAAGTAGATTATGTTAATTGATTGTAGCTAAAAATGAAAGCTGTCTCTAGGATCTACCATTTCTTCAGGATGCTGCAGAACCTTACATCTTCACCAGACACTGTAACCACCATAAAGTTTTGCCATTTTATAAAATCATTTCCAGGGGACAAAATATCTGACCTGTTTACAGAAATGGAGCAGACTGACAGCTTGCCCATACTGGTGCAGAAGGATGCCAATGCTGGTAGCAGTTTGGGGTTTTTCCCAAACAGAGAAACCTCTTGCAGTTCATCATGTAGCAGGTTGGAAGGAGTAGGAATTTTATAGCACCAATATGGCAAAAAAATCTGCTGGTAATCTGATTCTTCCTGTGGGTATGTGTGTGATGGCTAACAGGTCTATGAGAAACAAAGAGGTAGAGCAAAAAGCCACTGAAAGGGAATGCCTTTTGACATCAGTTAAGTTTACAAAATCAGTAGAAAACTGCACGCCCAGTCAGGGGATGCACTTTGCCAAAGAAACGTTTTCTCAGAAGTAATTCTGCAGCAATCAAAATGCATTAATTTTTCCACAGGTGGTAGAGCTGATGGGATGAAGTCTATTCAGTTTTGTCACTTGTTGAAGGCCAGCATTTTGCCCAGTGAATGCATTGGAGCAGTATGAGGATAATGCTTTTTCATTTTATTTTTTAAAACATCCTATTAAATCAGCAAAGGTAACCTGATCCAATTCGAGCATAGGGCATATTTGTTCTGGTCTAAAATATCTTCTGGGTGTTAGTATATGTTTGGAAAGAGGCTTCAGTTGTACAGATAAGAGCCACTGGAACCAGGGCATGAACTTCTCTCCAGGTGTTAATACAATTGTGGCCCAGTTTCCGAAGATACGAAATTGGAGAAGCCTAGAACAACCAGGATGAGAAACCTTCTCTTTCCTTTTTCTTCCCTTTTTCTCTTCCTGTTTCCTTTCTGAGACACATGCAGGTGTGCCTCCTTTTAAGCCAGGAGGCCACTTTTTCAGTAGGGAGTGCCAGTGGGATAACTGGAGCTGGCAAAAACCACTGATGCTGGCTCCATCTGTCTTTTCCTTTCCCCTCAAAACTGTTACCTTACAAATTTCTTGCCCATCATATTACTTGATAAAGCCATCAGGATGTCACTGCGTTTGGAAATGCTCTGTTAGACCTATTTTACTAAAACCTATGTAACAAGTTGTTGGTATACGTTTAGATCTTCAGTGAGTTCATGCAACTCAAAATCGATCTTCTAAAGTTAGTGGATCTGCTCCAATTTACCTCAACTGTAGGTCTGATCCATCTTTTCTCATTTGTTTCTTTAACCAGCCCTGTTTTCTTGATCCACCTTCTTTTCTCATCCACATTTGCCAGTCTAGTGTTTTGAATTTTTATGCAGTCTGGTTTCATTTACTGTTAAAAATGCATCTCCAGTATCAGGCATGTCATTTTCTAAGCCTTCTTCTTACCAAGAGAGTTAGTAAAACATCAGTTTTTCACTTCAGTTCCCAACCCATATGTTTTCAAGTAGCACTAGGGAAACATTTTTTAAAGGACAGACTCCAGAGATGTCTCCTAATATCATCAGCAATGATAATCAAAAGCTGCTTCTGCAGAAGCCTGTGGGATTATCAGTTTCTCAAAAGGAAATTCAGCAGCTTTTCTTTCAGCAACATTTATTCCTTACCCTTCCACCTCAAGCTATTTTTCACCTCAAGGCATTGACACCCTGGACAACTCCATTTCTGTATGCACTTCCTATTTAAGTGTCAGGAGGTACCCTTAATCCAGGGTCAGAACTCCTCTTGGCTTTCTAAGGAAAATGCAACTGAAATGCTGATACCAGTTTATCATAGTTCATAGATGATGCAAGTTATGCCTCTTTTACAGTTGCAAAACACCTCTATGAAAGTTTGGCTCATTTTTTTTGTTTGCAAATTTAGACATAATTTCAGCTACTTATGAAACTGTTAGGGATTAGACTCCTCCTCAAGGGGATGCATTGCTAATTTTTGACATGCTGGTCAGGCCCAGTGGTAATACAACCTGTTCCTGTCCTGTGACTGACAGTGAGCTGGGTGTTTATGAATATCTATGTAATGATCATAATTTCTGCAAACCTTCCTCCTGCTGAGCTCTTTGGCAGGGAGTGTAACATAAAGCACAAAGGAACAGGAATAGCCCTGTTGAAGAATTCAACTAAATACTGTCCAGAATTGAGTTATCCACAGCAATCTCATTATTTTGCACTCTTTGCCTACCATTTCCCACTATTTCTCTTTCTCTCTCTCCCAGTTTGTCTCATCAAAATGTTCTACTTACTTTTGTTCCTTCTCTTCTGTTCCTTGGACAACATCTTCAGGATTTACTGCCCCCCTGTCCTTCTCCACATGGTGGAAGCAGCTTGGCATTCCCTAGATCATCAGGGTGTATCTAGCTGTGGAGCCCAGCAAAGCCCCACTGACACCTGGAAGAGAACGACGGGTCCTTTCCTGCAAATACAAAAGTGATTATTACCTGCTTTGGCTTTTGCATACCTCTTCTCAGGTAAAGCTCTCAGTGTAATTTAGTTAATGAAAAAATTCAACTCCACTGAATTGGGGTTGAGAATATAAGCCCTTGCTTGGCCATGAGGGCAGCTATGTAGTGAAAAGCAGAAGTAACCATCCTCTGCAACCCTCCCCAGCCAGCCTTGTTGTCCTTAAACTTTTGGAAGAGGGCTTTGTGGTTGTCTTCAGCACCCACAATGATCCTGGGAGGAGAGGCAAACATAGTGCAGAAGTGGTTGAGGCAGGCAGAGGGGATCTGACCACAGCCCAGGCTGTGAAATTGAAATGTAAATTCTGCACCCTGGCAATAAATTTCACAGCAGCCAAATTTTCCTAGGAATGATGCTTTGGCAGAGCCTGTGTGTTCTGGAAAGGAGCAGGTTTTAAATTTTCTAGACTTCCTTAATCCGCTTTATCAGCCGCTTCTCCCTAAACTGCTGCTATTCCCTGAGAGATTTAAAGCCACAGTGGCTTTTTCAAGGCCTCTTCCTGGTTATTATGTTTATTCTCATCCAGTCAAGGCAGAGAAACATTAGCATGTGATTTACAGTGTGAGACCAATCGCAGATACCAGCACTCAAAATTTGAAATTCAAGCAGTAGCTACTTGCAGCAAACTGGTCAGGATCAATCTAGAAATAAAAAGGAGGGCCTTACCTTTTTAGAAGGCAGTAGAGATTCATCGTTGAGGTCTGTCAGTCTTTACCAATGCATGCAATGGCACTCACACAGTATTGATACATGTCCCTGTGCTGGGTTTAATTCCTTCCTTTTTTGTTTGATTGTTTGATTGTTTGTTTGGGGGGGATTGTTTAGGTTTTGGTTTTGATTGGTTGGGGTTTTTTTCCTTGTAACCATTTGCTTTTCTTCTCATGTTTCAGGCTTTTGTATCTATCTGACAAGCAGGCAATGGATTCAGGACAGGTTTTCATGCCAAGGCATTCCTTTACCTAATGAAAACAAGTGAATAAAACATAAGTACCTTTAAATTAAAAATAGAGACAAAATAAAAAAGAAAACCAATACCAGAAGGGAAATATCTTTCCCCCATGAAAATACCTCCTGAACGGATGAATCTCAATTTAATTCTTCTAATTTAAGTATGCACTTACACCCTAATTAAATAAGGAGAAAGGACCAGCTGTGGCAGAAGAGGAATATATGCATATGTGAAAAGTCAAGACAATCCAGATAAACTTCTGATGGCATGACATATTCATGCAGAGTAGTCACTTTTCAAAACTAAATTTTTCTCCCAAAGTCCCCCAGTTTGTATTATTAATGACATTTTTCTTAGCTTGCATTACCATTTCCATCTGAGGGGAAAAAAGACAAAAACTTGTCTCAAGTTTGAAAGGACAAAGCGATCTCAGAGCCACAAACATCAAATGCTTTTGCGCAAGCCTTTGAATGGATTTCGTCTGCACGGTTTTGTAAATGGATAGAGTGAGCAGCACTCCTGGCCTGAGACCGTGTGCTGGGGAGGGACTCAGAGGTGAGCTGCAGCCAAGTGGCAAACTTGGGTGGGGAAAATGGCATGGGAAAGGCTTTTCACTACAGTTCACCACAACAGCAGCCCCACACAGTGGTGCCCCTTCCAACCTCTGGGACACCAGTCCCATTTCACAGTAGCTTTGGTGAAGTGACTACATTTGGACCCTGATTTAAGTCAAGGGTATCACTGACTGCTAGGAGCTAATTTAAGTCTACACGGCAGAGTTGTGAAGAGCTGGGTCATTTAGAGTAGCTTCAGTTTGTTCCTCCAGGGTTCTGCTGGTTGCAGAGTCTTGGATACCATATCCTAAGCATCTGCCAATGACTAGCTGTCCCTCTTCTCTGTTTAATGCAAATATCCTGTAATTGGAGTGTCAGGCTTCTTGCTGCCACCACAGACGAGGAGGATATGGCAGAGGAACCAGAAGAAATCCATCTTTTCCATAATGAATGCATGCAGTTCAGACCAGATTGGGCTGTTCAGATGTTTTTTTTTTCTCCTTTTCATCTCCTTTGTAGATGCTTAAGCAGTTCCAGAACACAGAGCTCTCTTTTTAGGGCTTCAAACCTATCAAAGATCCACTGGGTCCACTGTGCAGGGAGACAGACAGGGAAGCTTTTTTGATGCATCTTTGTAATCTCTATGCTGCTGGTGCTTTGTGCATATCTTGTTGATTGACAGTGTGGGGGCACCTGGTAGAGGCTTCTCCTAGGATGTGAGAGCCAGGGAGCCTGTCCAGGCTGCCACTCAGTGAGGCAGGGCCCCCACTGGTTCATTCAGAAAGGGTGACAAATAGCTGATGCTACTGCAATCTCTGGTGCCTAATTGTACCAGGCAGCACAAACTTAGATGCGATGCCCCCGCAATGAAGCACAGAAAGCACAAGCAGTTGTTTGCTGTGATATTGTTAACTCATTTACAGAGCTGTTTTTAGGAGCCTGGGCAGTAACTGCCACTGGCTGTACTTCATATGGCCTCTGGCATTTCCCTGCTGGTTTATGGCTATGGGCAAGACCTGTGGTACCCAAAGGCCTGGGGCTTTTTTGCCCCCAACCTGCTTCTAGCAACAGTTAGGGGCCCTAAAGAAGCAATAAGAGGGTCTTCAGTGAGGAAAAGGCCCTAGTCACAGCTATCTACTTCAGCTATCTGAAAAGAAGTGTAAGGTTGGAGCACCACAGGAACACATACATCCCACTGCCACTTGCCCAGTATTGCTTTGGTGATACATGACGCTGCTCTGTGCTGAGCTAATACTGTCTTGGCCCATCTTGATGTCATTGTGCGTGCCCATCTGCCCTGTTTATTTTGTTTGCTTGCAGCCCTGATGGATGGAAATCAAAGCTTTCTTTGTCACCTTACTCCATTCACCTTAATCTGAAAAGGTAACTGTAGCTACAGCCTTTGCAAATCAGCTTTACTGCTCTTCCCACAGCAAATACCATCTACTCACTGACTAGCCACAGGAGATTTTAATATTGTTTTGTTGTCTTCCTTAGACAGATCTGAAAGTGAATAAATCACTTGCATGTCCCACTGCTAAAACTATCGATCAGATGTGTAAAGATTGGATGCTCAGAGAGATGCGGCGAAATCTGCATCTCTTTTCTAAGCTCATATTTTCTCCTTTCTTAAATGCAACATTCACAATTCTTATTTAGGAAATCATTTTAGTATCAGGTATTGTTGAAGTCTAAATTAACACTTGGAATTGCCATCAAGTCAATGTTGACCTCTTTCCTGTGGTTGTTCTGATCAAGCCTTTAAAATATCCTCTCATAACTGGTTATATGCAATTTCCTACACCTTTTTAAATAAATCTGACCTTGAAAAACAGTGAGCAAACTCACAAATATATTGTAGTTACCTTGGAGAGATATTTCAGACCTAGCTGAACAAATACAGAAGTAATCTGTAGTCAGAAATGCAAGTTAAGAATGAAACATTTGATTTGTTTTTAATACATAGCTAAATAAGGTTCCCACAGGCTTGAACAATTCATCAGTAAATCCAAATTTCAATAGAGAGCAGGAAAACTGGACTGAGTAACTCTTGTGAAGTCTGGAGTATTTTACATCTCCTATTCGTCTCTTCACTTTTTCACAATGTTGCCCAGAAAATGTTATAATTCATATACCGAGGTCCAAAAATAGCTTAGGAAAAAGTACTACATAAAAAAAGTACTTCCCTGGAAAGCAAGATTTGAAAAATATATTCCATAAAAATTATTCTCTGTAGATGCTCCACGTTAAGCTGGTGATGTTTAGGTTAAAAATAAGCCATTGAAAGAGAGCAACTTGGAGCAGGACTAGCTGTCTTTTTGCATTTAGCTAGTGCCAGTGTACATAAATTATTTTGTATCACTTCATCGCTGAAGGTTTGTACGTCATCATTTTGCAGTTCGAGGCTCTATCCTGTGGTAAGGAATTCCTTAAGTAAAGGCCTAAGTGAAGATGTCTATCTGGTCTCTGCAGCAATCTGAATTGAAATAGGTGTCACAGGCATTCCTGAGCACAACAAACCTCAGAAAATAGGTATCAGTAGCCTTGGCCCTGTACAGCTGACCCTGTTTGAATTACCTCTCCAAAATTCACCCAGGGCGTATTGGCAACCAGCATGAAGTATGAGCCCTGTCTGTCTGAAAGACTAATAACTTAGCTATGAAGATCAGCTTCATGTGCTGTGTTACTCAAGTCTGCCTTTTAGGTAAAAACAAGCAATAATTTCCATGGGGAGTCAGAAAATGAATACAGTCCTGAAATGCACACTAAATTGCCTTTGCATTTAGTTGTCTACCAACATGCTAGTTATAAGATGGCAAGAGCACTGAAATGGTTTTGTGTTGACTTTTTCATCCATGGGGAATAATGATGCTACACAGGTGATGAAAGGCACCTGAGTCCTTTCCTGTAATGACAAAGGACTGGAGAGCACTGTGGTACCTCCTCACGTTCACTTTGAGCTTTGCTTTATGTTCCACCACATCATAAGCATTCAAACTCTGCCTGTGCCACGGTTGAATGGAGTCAGCACTGAGAAACGATGTCCATGCGTGTGACTACATCTCTGTGCCAGTGGGCAGGGGTTGTACCAACAGCCTTCTTAAGAGATGGTAAAAGCAATAGTAACAAAGTCATGGCAGATGTATAATAATAACAAGCATTTATTGCCATATCTATTTGCAAGGTTCTGTTTACTGAAGTCCAGCCACAGCTTATTCCTCTCTCTTGATCCCTCCCCACCCCTCTGCTGATGGTTATTCAGACTCCTAGAGGCTACCACAGAAGAAATGTAGGGTGCTAGCAGGATCTTCATGGTGAATGGTGAACCCCAAGCAAACACACTGTTTATTCAGAAATATTTCAGGCTGTTTTGAGGAGCCAAGAGAATACTGATTTCTGATCATGCTTACCTCCTAAAGGGGAGCACACAATTCCCAGTGGTAACTTTCCATTTCAATGGCTACTGAAAGAAATCTGGGGAATTGCCTTTCCTTATTGTGCAAGAATCCTTTTATGCCATTAAGATGCTTTGCAAAGAGAAGCAGGATCTAGGGCTTGTTGAGGCACAGTTTTCACTACCCAGTAGAGTTAGTCTCATTAAAATGGACCTCGTCTCCTTGCTGCTCCTGCACATACTGTCAGTTTATCACAGCTCATCTGACATCTCTAAAATGGAAAGCATGACGTAAAGCAGGAAAAAGAGCTCAAGACTGAAAAAAAAACAGAAACAAAAATTGCAAAGACTCTGGAGAAACGGCTCCCTGGAAAAGATGCCTGTATACAAACTTGTCAAGTCTTCAGGGTGCCTGAGTGCTAGCCACAGGGAACAGAAAGTGTTTAGGCTGTGTATCACTCTCTGCCTTTGCCCAGCTCTGCAAGGAGCAGTGCGCACTCCTGGAGCCGTCCACGCAGGAGCAACCTTCTTAGGAAAACCTTTCCCCCCAAATTACTACAGAGACACCTCCCTGCATCCCCAAAAAGTGTGGACACAGCTATGAGGGGCTGCTGCTGGCAGGGGCTGGCTACCTGCCCTCCTGCCTGGACCCTGAGCCAACACAAAGCAGGCCAGTTTGGGGCTTTCAGGCAGTTCCCAAAGTCAACAGGCCTGAATGTTGGTTTACCCTTGAGTTTTGGGCTGGGAACTTGGGAACAGCAGAAGCATCTGGATGAAAGAAGACAAAAAGCCCTCAGAGACCTTCAGGTCAGAGAGGCATGTAAAGTGTGTTCTCTGCCTGACAAAAGGCATAATTATCAGAGGACAGAGAGGACACTGAGAAAGTCCCAGGACACAGAACAGCACAGCTGTGGGAAGCACAGGGCAAAGGTAGTTGGGGGAGCCACCATGCCTGCTGGGGACATAAAATCCCATCTGACCCTCACACAGGCTGGGATGCAGCAGCTCACAGCAAAGAGCTGCTGATGTCTTTACTCCTGAAGCTGGAGGGCAAAGCCTCTAGGGGAGATGCTGCAGTGGTTAAGTGGGCCTGGCAAGGGGAGTTCGTGGTTGATGGGCAAGGATGGCTACCTGCTGTAGGGAGCTACTGGCCTCTGAGGCAGCGTTGCTGAGGGCTGCTCCTTCCCTTCCTGAGGACAGAAATGGCCCCAGAGGGAGCTTGCTGTAGGAGGTGTAAATTCTCCTGTTGGTTTCTGAGTGACAGCAGTAAATTCTTTTATTGCTCCTTAAGCTGAATTTTCCACGGTCAGTTTTCCTAGGAGACTATTTTTGCATGCATTTCCTCACCTCCTGGACAAGACCAAGACAAATTTGAAGCCAGACCATTGCAATAACTCAGCTCCACACAACAAGCCCAGTTCAGTAGCAGTTGGGAAAACAAACAGTCCAGGGATTGATGGGAAGAGAGATTTAAACGGTAAAGTAGAGTATTTTACGCTGCCTGGGGATTCAGTGGGTTTTCAACATAAACTGACAGAGACTGGAAGACAGGTGAGGGAAATGGAGGTCACAGCAGGAAAAGAGGCTGTGGGACTAAGCAGTCCCCTTCCATGGATGCGTATGTATATCTATACATAGTTATATGAACATATGTTGAATATTTTGGTTCAATGACCCTCTTATCCAATATGTAAAGTACACAAGTGTTTAATTTGAACACAAGACTTCACCTCTGACAGTCCCTCTACTCTCTCAGATGTGTTTGACCCAGGCAACTGGAAAAAAACAAACAAAAAAGAAAGAAAACCAAGTCCAAATCAGCATCAGCAGTACAGAAACAGAAAAGCTTTCTTATAAAGCCCTATTCAAAGTCCCTCTAATTGAATGCATGGTTGTGTGTGTGTGGTGTGTGCACTTCCCCTAGGGGGTTTGCCTCATCCTCCCCTACAACAGCCTTTCACACTGGGAAAGCCATTTTTACTGCAGGAGCAGGGCACCCACACTGACCTACCACCTCTCCATCAGCGGTGCAGCACGCTGCCTTCACCAATGCAGCATCTAAGCAAGGAGCTAAGGTGGGTCTTAATGAGAGAAGAATAGCCACGGTAGGAGGATAAACACTGAACTAATAAAATCCACAGGCAAAAGCCCTCGAGGAGGTGCTGATTTTGCTGCGTTTCCTGCACCATGCAGGTGACATCAGTTAACACATTAAAATGGCTAATGTGTCATTAAGGGAAAATGGGGTAGAAAATGAAGGATGCCAGATGTGGGAGGCGAGCCCTTTAAATTCCCAGCTGTAAATGCCAGGTTTGTGAATGAGCTGCTGCCACCAGGTACTTTGGAGGAAACGCATAGGTAATAATTGGAGAAAATGGCATGGCACAAAACTCTCCCAGCGCTTGGCCTGAAGGCTCTGTGTCCATTAAAGGAAATCAGAAAGTCAAAACAGACACTCCGTAATTTCTCTGTACTTGCATTAACCATGCCCCCAACACTCGCAGTGTGGTTCACTTCAGTATAATAAAGCACGTTATTCCACCCCATCACAGCTAAGTGTCCTCATCAGATGGAATATCACAGTGGCTAGAATTTCCTTTTTCATTAAGGAGATCATGCATCTTGCTAAGACATTAGTCTATAGCTCCAGCAATATTTTGATTATTTCTAGAAGGGCATACCTTGCTGATGAACATTCCCCTCCCAGGTCTACAGGAACATTTAATTTAGTAAAAAAAAAAAAAAAAAACAAAAACAAAAACCATACAAACAAAAAATTTTGACTATTTGGCAACTTCCTTGGTAAAATATTTTGTCTAAATTGCAATCTGTTATTCCAGTTGTTTCTCTTTCCTTTTGAGACAACAGATCTGTTTTCCTTGTGATGTTCTATTGCATTAACTCTTTGGAGCCACAAAAATCAACAGAGCTGGCAAAGTATGAGGCTTTGCTTTTTCTGACCTGGAGCGTCTGCAAAGAAAAATCTGAACCAGACTCTTCCCAGAGGTGCAGAGGACAGGATAAAATGTAATGGATACAAGTTGGCATGCAGGAAATTTGGATTACAGATTAGGAAAATACTTCTTCACAAGAAAGGCAATGAAAACACTGGAGCAGGAGTCCACTGAGGCTGTGGTCTACACCCTCAGCCATATTATAACCCCACTGGGCAAGGCTGTGCACAACCTGATTTAATTGGTGCTGCTTCATGCAGGGGTTGCTCTACATGACCCCTGAGTCCCTCCCAGTCTGATTTATTCTGTGATCAGCACAGAGAACAGGAGGAAGGGAAAGCAGCATGAGCAATTTTACAAACTCTTCTGCTCACTGTAAGCCAAAGCTAGCCAAGACCAAGTTCAATCCCCAAACTTTCTACACTGATAGCCTCTCCCTGAGTAAGCGTTGAGGTCTGGGAGCTGCACCAGCTGCTAGGAGGGACGCTAGGTAAGAGCATCCCTTCTCCATGTTTGGGAGCCTGAGAGGGCTGCAGAGTTTTTAAAGCATTTGTTGTACATGTTGGCATTGCCACGTGCCCTATGGAGCATCATATATAAAGTCTTTCTAGGGTGGTGCTGAGGGTGGTGCTGAGGGTGGCTGAAAAGTCTTGAGGTTATTATCACAGGACCAAATTGTGTTCTCAGATCTGCTACAACCCCTCTGAGGTTTGACCGGATTGGTATAGCTGAGACCACAATTAATAATGGAAATTTATACAGTTCCTTTAACTATTAAGAAGTTCTGCTTGCCTTTTAAACCTTGAAGTCATTTTATCTTCTTGCTGACACTCTTGCATATTGGGGTTTTAGATATATATATACCTGTAAAACCATTAAACCAATATATAGATGCCTGTTAATATTATAATATATTATCAGTAATAAGCAAGAGCTTCTCTGAGGCCACCTTAAGCCCTGCTGAAACTTAAATGCCAGCTTATTATTGTGGCACGTTTACTCTCGTTCTTAACTGCATTTTACTGTTTGGCTTCCTAAATCTCAGGAGGAAAGGGACAGCTTAGCTCCCTTGAAGACTGTGCTGCTCTGAAATGATGTCTGTTGCTGTGGGGAAAGGGGTTGTGCTCTGTGCAACATGATTTGTAGGACCCTCTATAAATCATATACCAGCATGCCTTCACTGCAAGCCACAGGCTTACAATTTGTGGAGCTTTAAGAATGTGAGCAATAACAACACACAAAGGACAAAAAAAAGCAGATGAAGAGATGGACATCTCTAAAACCCTTGCCTGGAAAACCAAAATCCTTTATTTAAGTCATAAGGACGAGCAGTGAAAGTATTTTAATGGGTGAATGCCTTTACTGCGCTGCCACCACATATAGCTACAAATAGCAGAGACAGATGGGGAGGGGGGTTTCACCAGCCCTGCGAGTGCCATGCAGCTGTGACCCTCATGTCTCCCTCTCGAAGTCCTTAATAAATCACCCTGCCATGCTCATAAAGTGGAGTTGAGCAGCAAAGCTAAAGCCTGAGCATGCAAACCCGACTGCAAAATCAAGGTATTTTAAAAGGGGATCTTCCTTGTGATGCACTCAGAAGGAGTACCTTTCTTCTGTAACAGGGCAACACCCATGCATCACTGTGGACAGCACCAGAGCAACTGTTGGGAACTAATGTGGAAGCATTACATTTTTCTTACAGCTGAAGGAGCTTCGTGGCATCATTCTTCTGCCAAATGGAAGTGCTGATACGGATTTTTAAGTGATAATTAATGTCAATCAGCATTATTATAAATGGAAACCCTGTCTCAAAAAATATTTCTCTTTTTGAAGATGGATTTGGTGATACAGCAATCTTCCTTCCATTGCCAGGTGCTTTGCTTAGTACCGTACAGCAGTGTGTTTAAAAATATCCCCAATACTCCACAATATCAGCAAAGATTGCATTAAATGGATGAAGAACTGAGGTATTTTTGAGTGGGATTCAATGATTCCACTGCAGGTCAGAAGTAACCAAGACATCAAAATAATTTTCCACCCAAGACTCCTCATAGAAACGTAACAGGTAGCAACAGGTCTGTCACAAGTCTGAGGCCATGAGCACCAAGTTTACTGATAAAGCCAAGGAGAAAATTTTTTTCTCATTTAATTGCCTGAAAGAGACAGGCCTGGGGGATTAATTTTATGATCTCCTATGGCGCAGAGTCCCTTCTCAGGATAAATCTCCTGTGGAGCTGGGTCAGGAGGCACTAGATCACACCCTATGTTAGGTACTAGCCAACTCGCTAAAAGTTCCTCAGAGAAACTGTAAATCGTGTGGGAGATGGTGCAACATTTGGTAATGTAGGCTAACTCAAATTGCATTTACTGCAGGCAGGTATAAAGGGCAGGGATGTGGAGTAAAAGCCCCACCTGGAAATCAGCAGCAGGGTAATCCCACAATAGCAGCAAAAGATTTAAAGTCATAATAGAGAAGCAACTGAACATAGGTCGCCAGGGCAAAGCCACACCAAAAAGAGGTAGAATAGCTCCTCTGTGCCAAAAGGAGAATGTAAGCTGATTCAGGCATGGGATTTTTGGTTTGTATGTAGTCTAGTTGAGGCGAGCTCCTGACAATGCGCAGCTCCAAAGTTGAACTTTTTCAATGAGGGTGTAACGAAATTGGTGACTGCACAGAAAAAAAAAAGCCACAGTAAGTGCCACAGAAAGCGTTTAAGATCTGAAGAAAGTGCATTAGAGTGAGAAACATAGAAAGTACAATCTGTTCAGTGGATCAAAAAGAAGGTTGAGAGGTGGCTTGATTACTATGCACTATTAGAAACAGTGGGAATGATGAAGTTCTTTAATGTGGGAGAGAAAAAGACCAAATAGCTATAAGCTTGAGACAAACAAATCTGAGACAGTAAAAATGCATTTTTAAGATGAAGGGTGAAAAGCTCTGAACAAGGTGTTGATGAAAGTAATGAATCCTCTGCCTCTTAGTGTCTTCTGATACGGATACACCGCTTCACCAAGCACAGGCTGTGGTTTTGTCCAACATGCCATTTCCATCTCCCTCATTTTCATGACAGTAATTCTTTGGCATTTTTAGTGGCTGAGACTCGATGTGGCAGTAAAGAGAATGGAAAAACAGAAGGGCATAAAAATTATTCCCCTGAATATTTTCAAATACCCAGTAATTTTAGCAAATTTTAAATAATTGAAGAATGTGGTTAGCACAAAACCTCTAATCTGCATTCTTTAAAAGAAGCTCTTGACTCATGAGCTTCTTGCTTTCTGTTCCTTGCAGTAACACACCAGCACTTACCAGGTTTTTCCCAGTGCTGCAGCTACCGATGGCAAAGACTGAGAGATCAGAAATGCGTTAGGAAGGGTGTCAAGAGCCATCAGGCACTGGGCAGTGACAGCAGACGTGCAAACCAAAAGCAGCGGAGATACAAGCATGGGTGATAGCTATTCTAATCACCACCCGTATAGATCTTAGCCTGGGTAAGACTCAAGGGAACATTTTCTTTTGCATTTATGCCAGCATTAATGCTACAGATTTTGTTTTCCTTTGTCTGAGATGTCCAAGATGCAGAAACTGATCCTGCCTGTGGGATATAGGATTCTCTTTTCAAGATATAATATCTAGAGATTGATCAAAGACATCAATAGTCAGCAGAATAAATGGGAGCTGTGGATGCTGGCTCATATTAATTTGCTTCTATCTGAGTGCCTGCTGCTGAATTTGAAGTGCCTGAACTAAAGACACTAGAGACTGGAAATGTTGCCTAACTTCCCCTAGGTGCGCTTGATCTCATGTCCCATAGGATTAAAGAAAGCAATAAATACAATACTGTCAGGAGTTGCAACATGCCCCAGGTGACAATGCGCAGGAAGCAAGCAAAGCAGAGTAGGAAATTGTTCCCACAACCCACTGCAACTGTGTCTGTGTGAAAGATCATGTTTTGTACCATTTTCAGTGTGATTATGGAATTTATTCCAAAGATACAAAAGGAGCTACAGAAGCAGAGGGTAGAAAAAAAAACAGAGGAGAGACAACTTGTAATGTAAAAGGGTAGAGAAGAGACTGAGAAAAGTGCTGGAGCAAACTCATGCTCAGGGACTCCCTGGTTTGGGTTCTGCAGTAGCGGATGAACATTTGGGACCAAGGCATTTGAACTTCCCACTAAGATTCCTGCAGCCAGCCTACATTCCTGACATGACTGGGAGTTGACAGCAGCCATGTGAATTTAAACTGATTTCTCACTGCAGTGAATCCCTCCCTCCTGTCAAGAGGAGGTACAGCATCTGAAGTCATCTTTACAAATCATCTTTACAATTAGGTGGTGAACTGAGGATTGCTTCTGTTTTCTGATCCAGATTCTCTCTGGCAGAAGTGAGAAGGGGGAGGCAGAACAGGGATGTGCTAGGAGAGCTCCACAGTGAACAGGATTTCCACCAAATGGCTTTGCTCCTTCTGTGAGCAATGATCTCCCACAGCTGGGTCTTCTTCTTCTTCTGGTATACACAGTTTTAGTCTTCCCCTGCCTCCTGCAGCGAGTGTTCACGTATAAATCCCATAGGTGCAACTTTGGAGGCTTCCTAGTCTCTAAAGGATTAGTAAGCAAGGTGAATCATAAATTCACTCTGTACGTATCAAGGGCTATTTTCTGACTGGTTTTCTTTTACTATTAGCCTCTTTCAGCACTGTAATATCAACGATGCTTTATCAAAGTACCTCAAATCTGCAAACAATGTCATTTGCTCAACTATCAGCATTCCCCATCAATAATGAAACTAAACCACAGCTTAATAGACAACAAGGCTAGAGCAGCTGCCAATGCTGCACAAATCTGGCACTCTTGCTCAAGAGTTTATTATACATTTTATAGTCCTGGGAGCTAAAAGATCCCATTCCCCTATGCTGCATCAACAAGAGCTGGGACTCCATTGTGCCATTGATCTATGAGTCATCAGTGAATAGGGCCCAGACACAAATACTAAAATGAATCAATCCTAAGCTGCTAAAAAGACATCATGGAGCACTTTCTAGTTTTCAGTTCTTGCTTTCTAATCTCCATTCCATGAAGTACTCTCCCAAGGGCTTTTAAATACAACAGTTTCAGCAGAGTTTGGTATCGGGTTGGGAGGAATTACCCCTATGGATCAGAGAGCAGACCTGAAATATAGAGTCCATTACCCTTAGCAGGCACTTGTGAGCTCCACCCATTCCCTATGCAGCAAAAGCCTTTTGGGAGTTACTTTCATTTTTAAAGTGCACTGCGTGATTATGTTCATACAAGTGACTGTAGGGTTCATAAAGTTATTCTGCCAGGATGAATGGAAAACAAACTTTGATTTGTTTCCAAGCACAGAGAACTGTAGGTATATGCAGCCCAGAGAAGAATTTACGCTATTTAATAATAATAAAAAATATAATTAAATAGTCGTTAGCCTGAACGTGACCAATAGTGAGTACTACTCAGGTGCTAACATTTGCTGCTTCAGAAACTAGCAGCCAGTAGACTGGCACCTACAAACATAAAGCAAAGGTAAGAGAGAAATGCCGCAATATAAAATCAATTTTCAAAGCAAGGAGAGACTGCCTAGCTACATACATAAAATGAAAGTTCCACCAAGACATTATCAGATTAAATAGTTTGGAGAGTTCCTACTCAGAGGCAGAGTTATGAAAAGCAAAGACAACCAGCTTGCTCCTCCTGATTACAGATGCCAAGTGGATCTGATGACAACCTCAGGGCTTTTGTGGCTCCATATGCCCCAAATCTCTGCAAAATCACATCAAGTGGCTTTTGGTATTTAACCTTGCTGTGCCGTTATGGCAACAAATATTGCTACTTGGTTATAAGACCTCTGCAAAATAGTGAGGGCTTTTAGTAATTAATATCAAATAAATAATTAAAAAAGCTAGATAGAGAAGTAAAAAAGTGACTAAAGTAGTATTTATTATTGTAACTGTGGTGAAAAATGACCACTGGTAAATTACTTTATCCTATATGCACCTGGACGGGCAGATGAATAATGAATATCTCAGATTTGTGAAACATCTCTCACTTGCGAGAAGACCCAGTTGCTTTGTGCATGAATGATACTGGTCATTTGGAGAGTGAAACACAACCGCTCCTTAACAACATACTCAAGTTTACAACCTGAAGTAGAAGCAATGTAATTATTTTGAGAAGAGTTAGACTGCTAATGTTAGTATGTGGATTTATGAGACAAGTGCCTCAATGACGATGAAATCTGGACTTAGCTTGCAGGAGCAAAGCAAAAAAACTCTACCCACCTGCACAGACTCACCAGGTGCAGGGAAGGACTCAAGCTCTGTGTGATTTATTACTCACTAATCAAGAAAAATGTATCTCAGTTTTCAATACTAAAGAAAGCTTATTAGGAAAGCAGCCTCGTAGGATGCTCCTTGGTAGGTATACTTAGCTGTTTTGAACTGTTTACTCAAAAGAATACAAAACCTAATTTAGGTGTAGGGGGAATAATGCAAAGACTGGCGTTTGTAAAGTTCTGTTGCTCCCAAAAGAAATCATCTGAAGACTCGAGTATAAGATGATGATTTGATGAAAGTGTTCAAGAGAAGTTAGCAGACTTCTGATTCAAGTCTCAAACAGCGTAGAGACTGTGATTGACGTATTCAATACCTTATGTAAAGAGCACAAAGGGTCCCTGTCAAGGTTAAAAAGAAGCCCAAATGGTTTTGTTACCCTTTTACTAGGTTCTCTCCGTGGCTTATTTCAATACTTCTCTAAAGAGCTTTCCTTTAAATATTTTTCTTAAAGAGCTTTCTTTTGAAACAGTAATTTTAAACATAGGAATTGCCCAAACACCTGAAGCCCAAAACACTGCTCCTATCACAGAACTGTACCACACACCCAAAGATGTAGGTGCATAAACGTATGCCCTAACATAGGCTAGCCACTTTCCACCACAAAAACCTTGTGTGCTGAGCAGAGAGGTGAGCATCGCACCACACAGTCTGATGTCCAAGATGAAGGGCATCAGATGAGCAGAGTTCTTGCCCTAACTCTACTACTCATATGTGGTCATCAACCATCTGCCCTGAGATTTGGCACTCATTACTGCCATGTCCTGGGGTTGGAGAGATTTGGGTTTGCATGTGAATGATGCCCATGGCAGAGGGTGTAACATGCAGAGTTAGGAAGGGGAAAATTGGAGAAAAGTTGTGACTTGCTTGAACTGAATTGATAACTGCAGTAATATTTGTATTCAAAAACTGCTGAAATAAGCCTCATGAATCCCAGACGAGATCTAGTTTGGATCCTGCAAAACAAACCTTTTTAACAGATTTGAGAGATTTACATGGAATTGTTTTCCTGCTGGCTTTTCCTTTGCCTCTGTCCTGGCTAAGAAGGCAACTCAATGCATATGACTAAACTGTATGGCTGCCCTCTCACCTGCCCCTGCCAGAAAAGTGTGCTGCACCCCGGGAGCCTTGAGGCAGTGTTCAGCCCCTGCCTGTGCACAGAGACCTGCTAACCCCTGCACAGCCCCAGAAGGGCAAAGGGTGAAATAAGACTGTTAATAAGAGACAGCACACCACAGAGTGGAGCACTGGTAGAGCCTGGGCAGCTATGGCAGACAGATCCTGGCTATGGAGCTGCTATAAACAGGCTGTGCCTCAGTCTGCACCAGTCCTACCATAATCCTCATGCTGAACCATACAAGCCATGAATTAAACCCATGAAATAATTAAACATCATTTACTTGAACAACCACTAGCAGGAAAATAAATAAGACATCCCAACAGAGGAAGATAGAGTAATTTCACGTTTATGCTTCCAAGGGAAAAGGGAATTTGAAACAAACAAAATACCTTTTTTTTTTTTCTCCCTGCAGAAACTCAACTGCCTGTCAAAGCAAGACCGTAGCGACACCAAGGGCTCTGCACAAAATTCTTCTGTTTGCTTCTGCATTTGATTAGCTGCCTGCATTTTGTGTTTTAATTTCCTGCCATTGAAGCACATTGCTGTCATGGTGATAGATGCTATAGAAATGAGTAAAATAAATAAATAAAAGTTCAGAACACTTTTGACCAAGTCTGCGCTAATTAGTGCACAAGACAAACAGACAAGTGTTTTCTGGGATTTGTGTCAACCGTATCCAGATTACTCCCCTGCTTCTCAGATACCAGTGAAACCCTTTCTAGAAATGGAAATAAAGGCAGCAAATGGTGCTGGGAATATTCTGAGTAAGACGTCTCCATTCAGAGCCAGATATTAGTAACAAACCATCCAGTTAACAAGCACTGTGAAGCAGCGAATATTTACTGTAATGGTAGTAAAAAAGCAAAGAAGGCAATATTGTGAAATGGCTGGTGAAGAGCTAACCAGAAACCATTCAGAGCTTGTGTGAGTGGGATGCTCCACCTGTGATGAGAAAAGCTGATCTAGCAGGAATAGATGGAAGTAGGAGGGGAAGGAAAAGGGGGGTATCTATCACACTGGACAGGGCAGAAACATGGGAGGACCAAGATTAATCTTGTTAACGTAGCTGCTAACACCAAACCAAATGCTGTGGTAGCATTCATCCCTACTTCTGACGTTTTTTAAAGAAATGAAAATAGCAGTAACTAATGAGCACAGGGTTCAACAGCAACAACAACAAAATTGTTGAGTTTTGCAGGTGCAAAACAAAGACTGTACTTTCAAAGAGAGGAAAGGGTTTCTCTGATTGACAGTGAGAAAGAAATACATAAAAATAACTCCTTTCCAAAACCAAAGAGTAGTTATTATTTCTTGCAGAGCTTCTACCACAAGCCATCATCATCTCCTCCTGGCTGGTTTTCCTGCAGAGATTCAAAGGTACAATACATATCCTCAAGCCATGTAATATCACTGCTGTTGCACTGTCTATGCAGTTCTGATCAAATATTCTTTGATCAGAAAATTAATCTTAGCTGGAAATAGGAAACTGAAGGGATATTTACTGGACACAGTCAATATTAAATTATCAGATGTTTAGTTTTTTTTTCAAGGCTACCATCATTTCCCAGACAAATACGATCCCAATTTGGGCTATAAGAGTAAATTCTAATCTCAGTAATAGTATCTCCCATCATATTGCACTGTCACCTGCATGTACTTTGCAATGCAAATTGCCCCATATATATCCTTCCTTTAAGCTCACGCCACTAAATGAATGTCTATAGCTTAAAATCACATGGCATGCACTTTTGGCCTTGTACAGTCTAACCTGTAGATTTTAGCCTTACTGGCATAAGTGTCCACCATAGCAATTGAACCTCTCCTGTTAAAAAATCATTGCTGAGAAATTATATCTTTACAGAACAGGGAACTTTGATCAGTGCTGCTTTTGTTACGGTATGAAAGGAGTTAAGGAACTGTTGGTTTTGGCTGCATTTCTTATTCAGGTGGCTGTAGTCTGTAACTGCGGATGTGTGCAGCAGATAGCTTAACAGAGGAGCAAGTGGACTGTTGAAGAGGACCAGGACAAATACATAGCTATGCAGTAAGGGCTGTAAGTAAAGAAGCACAAAGATTTTGGTATTCAAGGGACTTAGAATGATAGAATCATAGAATAGTTAGGGCTGGAAAGGACCTCAAGATCATCTAGTTCCAACCCCTCTGCTATGGGCAGGGATACCTCACACTAAACCATGCCACCCAAGGCTATGTCCAACCCGAGCTTGAACACTGCCAGCGATGGAGCATTCACAGCTTCCCTGGGCAACCCATTCCAGTGCCTCACCACCCTTACAGGAA
>JASSUY010037006.1:56876-81893 GCA_032466535.1 Forpus xanthops | reverse complement strand
TTCATGTGCCTCAGCATGCCTTCCAGGACAATCCGCTCCAAGATTTTACCAGGCACAGAGATGAGGCTGACTGGTCTATATTCCCCAGCTCGTCCATTTTCCCCTTCTTGAAAATGGGGGTTATATTTCCCTTTTTCCAGTCGTCAGGAACTTCACCTGACCACCATGATTTTTCAAATATGATGGACAGTGGTTATAGAAACTTCATTTGCCAGCTCCTTCAGGACCCGTGGATGGAAGTAACTTCTCTGCTATCTGTTCCTATTGCCCCTTCTATTGTTCCAACTCATTTTGGCTAAACATTCATCAGATAACTAAGTTTACTGTTGATTGCAGTATCTGACAAGGATAGAACCTGCAAGGTTCCATATGAATGAAACACACTTATTGCAATCACTAACGATACCTACCTGCAGCTCATCAATCTTCCTTAATATCTTTCTAATAGAACCCTATAGCAAGAATAAATGTATCTATTGTTTTTAATATTGTTAAAATATTACTGAAGGAAGTTTATTATTGGTATTCAGCTGTTCAGGACTTTTGGATAAGGACAAAACCCCTCTAATTAAGGGTGCAGAGAAATTGCAAGGTGATCTTTCAGTGGCACCTCTTTTGTCCTTATTCTCTATCCTCCATAAAAGGGAATAAAATGCTGAACTTTCTGGTTTTGCATGCATAAGCTTTTCATTGACAATTGATAGTATGATCACTAAAAGCAGTAGCAAAACAATCTTGATCAACGCACTTTCTATACTTTATTTTCTGGTTGAGATATCACCCCTTTCTTCTCTTCAAATTTCTTGAGCTTTTTAAATCCATTGGACTATCAGCAGTACTTATCTGAAGAGTAATTGTATTACCTGTGCTGATTTTATATTTCTACTGTCATATTTTTTAAGAGCTGAAGAGCATGTGCAATGCACTTACCAAGAACATCCATGTGGCTTTGTTTATTTACAGTCTATATTTAATGCTGGCTGATTTCACAGTCCTTAGCAAGTGCAATGGAGAAAACTATTTAACATATGTTATTGATTGGTTTTGATTAGGGTATTTGTAAGGGTCATTGATTTGGATGCAGAACTTTGTCATAATGGTTCCAAAATATTTTTCATATAATGTTGTACCTCACCTTAAGATATTA
The DNA here is from genome assembly GCA_032466535.1 of Forpus xanthops. Lineage (NCBI taxonomy): Eukaryota > Metazoa > Chordata > Aves > Psittaciformes > Psittacidae > Forpus > Forpus xanthops. The sequence goes on along the minus strand of JASSUY010037006.1, from coordinate 80,746 downwards.
AGTTAGGGATCATTAACCAGCAGCCTCTATTATTCTTCCTGAGCTACTGAGGTTACTAGGAACTACATGAGAGCTGTTTCACTCAGCAACTCCATGGCCAAGGGTCTTAGTGGTGTTTGTGGAAGACAAAGCACAGATAGTGTACATCTCCTTTATTTAAAAAAAAAAAAAAAAGGCAATATTTCTTCAGGCTGAGGGTTTTTTCTTCATTTTTCAATTTGCCTTGCTTACCAGTGTGAGTTTTGCAGAATTAAATTATAATATGTAGTTGATTGTATTAGTTGCTGGAAATACAAGTTTTTTGCCCTGATGCTTGGTCAAACTGCAGGTTACTATTATTTACTGTTATTATTTTTAATAATAATCAGAATTGGCAGTTCTTACCTGCCAAGCTTCTATGCTTCAGAAAACACATTTAATTCCCTATTAACCTCAGTCAATAGAAAGACACAGTGAACAAAAATAACCTTACAAAAATTACCTGATTACATAAATAGTGCAATTAATTCAGTGACCTCCATGTATTTCTATGGATGAAATAGCAGTCTCTTCAGACTATGCCCTAAAGCATCATCTGGAGGGCTCTGCAGAGCATCTGTGCACAATGGTAATTCCTTCTTCCCGCCAGAAACATCCCAAATCCACTTTGGCTCAGCTGCGTGAACAATGATGACTGCATTTGGCCCCATGTTACAATCTGAAGACACTTATCATTTATATTTTTATCATGTTTTAATTTAGTTCTGATGGCAGCTGTTTATATTGACAGTAATGCTTTTATGTCGCCTATTTATCCTCTGCTTGGATTCAGACCACTCAATAGAAATTCACATATCCAAACATGTTTTGTTAAATAGGCCTTAGCTTTGGCTGAGAGGAACCACTACTGATCATTTTCTCTTAATTTCCAATTCTGTTTTGCCAGTTTTACAATTAGCAGCCTCTATCAGATGGCTGACAAATGCTATAAGAGCCAGTTTATGAGGTAGCGCTGGGCTTGCCCTCAGCAGAACTGGACAGAGATGAGCAATTTCCTTCAGAATTACTGTGAAAATTCACTCTCATGTCTCTTGAGAAATGCCAAATTGAAAAATAAGCCCCTTCTGAATTCAGCATGGAAGAGTATTTTATCTTTTTAATCCCTCGCTATCTTGTTAGCCAATGTGGAAGAAACCATGGTCTCAAATGTTTTGGGCATGTTGATCCACCTCTTTTGCTTTAGTCACCTGCATGGATGATTTCTTTCAGTCACCCAAATTTCTCCTGCTCCAGTGCCTACCAAAAACCACCATGTTTGCTGTGCAGGCATGGCACACCATACAGCTATGTTGATAGCGGTACCTACAGGGAAGAGGCTGGCCTCTTCCAGCGGCAACAGAACAGATAGACTATTTCACATCAAGCAAATGTGGAGCACTTCTGGAGTAGCATGAGGTTCTAAAGGATTTAACTGCCAGGAGGCTGGCTATTAAGATTGTGTTAGAACCCTGTCTGAAATGAACTTAAATAATGCTTAAAACCAGTTTTTACAGTGAGCAATTTAAAGCACTAATATCCATAAGAAATTAAGATTATTAAATTAATCTTGATTGTTGCTGTATTAAGATACAGTCCCTTCTAAGCAACAAGAACAATCTGAACCCCCAGGTTGTTTTGTCCTAATCTTTCCTATACATTTGGAAAAAGTTTGAGAATTTTCTAGAAATCAGTGCTGAAATTGGTGTCATTCACCATTCTGCATTTCTTGTACTTGCTTCATTTCCTATTTCCCCCCAGCTAAAACATCAAGATTTTTGATTCACCATTCAAATTGCCATTTCCTATCACCTAACATGAAGCCTACTAGTTTCACATTCCTGATGAAGTAGTCCTTTGTGTAGGTGCATAGGTTATAAATTACACCTAATGAGAAAGAATAAGATAGGTAAATAACACTGCCTAACACACTTCACATAGCAAGTGGAAATGTTAGGTGGTGTTTATTGATTTTGCTGAGTTATACAAGAAGGGCTGCCTAGATACTACCTAGATTGAAACCAAGGTTTAAAGTTAATGCCATATTTGAAAGACATTTTAATGGCCTTGGGGTGAAATGATTTGTGTTGGTTTGGCTAGCCCAAGGTTACAATGAAATATTGTCTTTATTACATCTGTACCAGGGCTTCTCTGCCACTATTGGGATTTACTACACAGAGAGAAGCAGAAAAGATAAAGAGAGGCTCAGGATTCAGGGCAGGTGGCTGAGCCATCACCTCAGAGTTGAACACGGGCCATTATGAAATTGATTGCTGCAAATAATAAATGCTGGATTACAGACTGACTTTCATCTTAATCCTGCTCATATCATTGTATGAGGATAACACTTTTGTATGATTAAAACTGTCCATTTTTGAATTAACTCAAACAACAGCATCTGTAGCTCCTGGGGGGGGGGGGAGGGAGCAGAAAAGCCCCCAGCTCAACAAAATGCCCCTGAGTGATTTTCCAGTGGGCAAGAGAGGGGGTTTCTGTGAAAGCAAAAGCAGATAAAAAAAGAAAAGCCAGACAGAAAATTAAAGAAAAGAAAAGCTTTTATCAAACTAATTGTTATCTGTGCACATAAAGGTGTTAAGGCAGGCAACCAGTTTTACAGGGTTTCATATAAAAGAGGCAACCTATCTCAGGACTTGGCTTGAGAAAAGTATTTCTCAGATTCTTTTGGTGCAAGGGAATTTTGCTAAACTAGGCAAGGAAACAACTTTCAAATCTTTATATTCAAGATGCCTCCTTTTACATAGCAGCTCTTGGGACCAAAGTGTGTTTTCTACTGCCTCTCTAGAAGTGACTGGCTATAGGAATCTAAATAAGGCATCATTTATGTTCCTGCAGTATTTTAATCCCTTATCAGCAGCTTATGGTGCTCATTTTCTTGATTATTGACCTTTGAAGCTGACCCAGGTTGCTAAATTTATGGAGTTAAACAAATAGATACATATTAGTGTACTACTGAACTACTTTAAGATGAAAGGTCCCCTCTCACTAGGAGGATCTCCACATAATCTTACATTAAGCATTTAATGGCAGTAATGTTGAAAGATGAAATGCAGGAATGCCAGTACAGGAATGCCAGTAGAAAATGCGTATCAAGCACAGGGCTTACTACTTGATCAGACAGTCAAGAGCCACTGTGAGAGCATTTCTGGGGCTCTAGTGAAATTACTGTTTCAGTAACTAATTCCTGGGTATCTATTACATCCAGGTCTGAACAAGTTTGCTTTCTTTGCTTTCAGCAAAGGGCTTTATCTGATGTTAATGTACTTAAGAACGTGGTTAATTTTAGAAGCATCATGCAATTATTTATTTGGCAACAGACACATTACCCAAGCCCATACCTGCTGGCTGTGTCTCAGAAAAAGATGCTATAAATAGCTGAGCATCTTCATATCAGAATAAATTGGAAACTGGCATAAGTGAAACACAGCTTTCTTCCTGACTTAGTTTTCTCTCCTTAATGTTCTCAACACAAAAAGCAGTATGAGTTATGATCTGATCTTTTTCATCAGAAGAGAACAGATTTGTGTGAGCACAGGAGGCCCATCATATCTCTGAATATAAATAGACTAAGAGGAAGTTGAGCCAGATAAGTATTTCCTCAGACATTACCTCTCACCTAAAGGAAATTACCTGCATCAATTCATAAGAAGTACATTTGCTGTTACTGGGAATCCTGGGAAGAGGTAAGTAGGAAGGCACCATGGGAGGTCTTCTGCTCCAGTGCTCCTCCCATGCTCCAAGCAGGACCACACCAGGTGAGGACAGCTCACTCAGACCTCTGTCCAGTTGGGATTTGACCTCTGATTAACTTTTAGAACTTCATTTCTGAAGCCTTTATGATTATTTTTATCAAATGTATTTACTAGTTATTTTTCTCATCTGTTGCAGTTTTACAGCAGAGGTTTTTAGCTTGCCAACCCCTTATTTTTATGTAGATGTAACCACCCAGCCTTTTCAAGTGGAGTAACAGCCTAAAGCTGCCAGTTGAAATGAAGTTAGCTGCTCTCTGAAACCTGCGGAAAATAAATAGTTGAAGCTCTGAGTTTCAAAAGCCATGATTATCATTACTGCTAGAGTAAGTCTGATTTCTACCAGAGGCAAACACTGTTGACACTTTCATTTCCTAGTGTCAGGTATACCTTTCAGATTGTTTATCAGAACACATACGGGGGTGTAGATAGTCAAAATGCTCTTCTTACAAGGGAGGAGAAAAGCATGCAGCAATAAAGATATTTAATTTTCCCATGTAAAAGTAGACTGCAGTTATAAAATAGAATACAGTTCTTAAAGTTTTTAATTTTAAATTTTTTAAACTTAAAATATTTATTTGTTCTCTGAACCTGTTCTAAAACTCATTTTAAAAAATAGTCTAAAGATCTAAAATGTGTCATAAGTACAAATCACACTTTTAACTAAATTCAAAGTTGTGGCTTCAAAGAAAAATTAAAATGCTCTTGTGACTGTCTCTTGAGGAAGTTTTCAGAGGCAGAATGGGATGAACAATGAGTTGCACATTCTTGTACCAGTGCTTCTGGTACATCAGCACAAAAAATTCAGTCTTTTGACATGGTAAAAATTATCTGGTTCTTGATCGGAAGCCAGTATAAATGTACACCTAAAATAAATTAGGATCCACAGAGCATTCATTGTACCAAACTGTATAGCTCATTAATTTGGGAAAAAAACTATTTGCATGCCAGCCAAATTTGACCATTAGTAATTTATGCTCTCCAGTTTGGCTTAATTCAAGCAATACCAGCAAATCATAATTCTTAGCAAACACTAATCATTATTCATCACATTAACAAAATGAATAAAAGCAATCTTCTAGCATTAGTTGAAGGGGGTTCTTCTCAGCTTCTTTTTTATTCTTCAGGACGCAGTTAAGACACAATTCAAACCTTTCTACAAATTCCTTGTGTGAATTTTTCTTGTACAGTCCCACATGAGACTCATTCTCCTTAAAGCCAATATTAGTTTTCTGCTTATTCACGGAAGCACTAGCAGGAACTATCAAGAGGTTGTCAAGAGGCAGAGGACGTCATAGTCTATAAAGAGCAAAATATTGCTTCCCTTGCAGATGGCACCCAGTTTTATCTCAGCAAAACACCAGCTTCTAATCAATGTTGTTAAAAAGTCTTAGAGACCAACAGCCCCATGACACAGTTGGAGGCAAAGTCGTAGTGAGAATTAATTTTTCCTGACATTGTTTGCCTGGATACTAATAACTGAATACCTGTATACAAATAACTGATATGAAGTGCCTTCTTAACATCTCTTCTTAATTATTATGCTCTTAGTACTTGAACCTACATGTTATTTTAAAAAGTAAGGTAGGTAAAATGTTGACTAATACTTTGGATGGCATTGACGGAAACCAAAATTAGCTTAACAAGACTTACTTGCAGAGAAAAGAGACAAAAAAGTCATAACCATCTCAGATGAACATGTTGCCGGTGGTCAGTGCTAGTCATGTCCTGTACATGGGTTACCAATCCTCTGAAGCAAGCAGCAAATGCAATGGAGAAACATACTTTTGTTTACCTTTTTCATTGTTTCCTTTTTATGTTCAATAGAATTAAAGCAGCAGTCAGGAGCTGGTTAGCATTCCCATACTTTGCCAATCAAATCCCTCCTCTATTAGCATCAGCGTCTGGATTCAACTTTAAGCAAATTCTGTTTTATTGAAAATTGGCTTGAGGCAAAATCCAAGCACATGAATCACAAGTCAAATAAATTAGTGTTTCAGAATATCCAGTATATGAAAATAGCTGAGGTTTATAATAGAAGCTGCTCATTGTTTTTGATAACAGGTGAAATTGCTGAGCCTCAGATGTATCATTTAAAATTAAATCCAATAAGATTGTCTCTACCTTAGCTTTTTTCCAAGTTTTAGAAGTCTATGTACTTCAGCTAGAAGCCTATAAGAAGGAGAAAAATAACTCCAAAAGAGAAAAAAGCTTTTTTCCTGAAACCCAAGAAGCTTGCCTTTACATACGTAAAGAAAAAAAATGGCTATTCTTGGTTAGGAGTTGGTTTGGTTTTCCCTCCTCCTCAAATAGATAATTGCACATGGAAACCCTTAATACTGAAAGTATAATCTCAACTCAATCAAATATAACTAGCACCTCACTGAGGCATCAGGTTTCCTGTGACATACTTTGCTTAAGAAAGAAATGACATTTTTCTCTAATGCAGCAACTTACTACTGTAGATTTCTTTATGGTAATCATTGTGCATGGTTTATTTCCTGTTTTCATGGCTAATTCAAAACCTGGGTATTCCTGATATAAAAGAAGCTGGTTCTAATCTCATTCAAAAGGCTTTATGTGCAAGTTTTTCTTTGGAGGATGGGAGGGTGTGAAGATTTACAGCGTGACATCCTGCCCCTGCTGCTCTGCTCTGAGCTGACAAACTGTTTATTGCCATCTCTGGAAGCAGTGTGAAGGACACCTCCCTTCCCTGGCTGGATTTTCCCTCAGTTCCTGCTAGGTTACTACTTGAATTCTGATTATCTATTTGTTCACAAAGTCAGAGCATAGCTTTGCCGATCAAGGTAAAGGCAAACATCCAAACTGCAGGCTTCTAATTTAAATAATCCTAGTTTAGGATTACTGAAACAACAGCAATATGGAGTAATAGGAATAGTATTAAGTAAAATTAATGTAGACAATTATATTGAGAACCAGTGTCTTGCAAGACTATCTTGGTAAACCCTGTCCTGGAGTGCAGTTGTATGTTCACTTTCCTCCCTTTTCTCAGGAGAAAATTCCTAAGGTAAACTAGGATGAATACTGTTTTTGTAACAAGTTTGAGCACCAAATCCAGGAGTTTCTTATCTATTTAAAATACATGATTCAAATGGTGAAGAATAATACCTGAACCTTGCTGATAATTTTTCCAAATGTATTGATCTTATTATTTTTTTTTTTTACATTGTACTATTAGATACTTACATTAAAAATAATCTTGCTATTTTGTGATTTTTGAGTCAAGAATATACATAGAGTTTAGACACTGATAAAACCACATTTTAAACCACATTTGCCATCACAGCCAGTAAAAGCCGCTAACATTGACTTGAGGACCTTCCCAAACTACTTTCAATCTTATTAAAATCTATCCTGATTATTAGTATAATAATAAAATGCAGCACTTGTCTCCCCTCTTTTCATTTGTCTCCACTGCACTCTTTTCAATAACACAAGTAAAATACTTCTTTGCAAAGCCCTTTTTTCAGTGGCCTCATTACTTTTAAGCAATGACTATGATCTTCATTACATTGTTTGAGGTTGTTCAAGTTTAACAGACAGGATTTTTCATATTGATTCTATTGGCAGGGATAATTAATTTCCTATCCTTGCAGCATGGGCAGCAAATATGGCCTTCTCTCCCTTTTTAACAGCATGTTTGGACTTGGCTTTGTTGAAGAGCACTATACCAAAAGTTGATTGTAACACTAACTGAAACGGCGCGTGTTGTGATGCCTGTATTGCTGGTTATTTTTACTGTTTATTCCTTTAATTTCTGTTGAACAGCAAACTCAGTATGTTGCTGTTTTGCCTCATAGCCTCTGGCCAACAAAAACAGTTAAACTGGCTAAAATTCCCTGATTTTTTAGCTGAATTCCCCTGAAATAAAATGAATGAGTTTGATTAAGGGTTGGAACTCCAAAATGCCACAGAAGTAGGAACTGACAGCAGATGTCACTTGGTAAAGTAGACCATCTCAGCAGATGGGCAAATATGAAACGCAAAGGCTTTTCCTGACATCGTTTGGTTTAAATATGATAGAAATAAAATGCCTTGTCAGTAAAATATAACCAGACAGTTGCTTTGTACTCATTTTGGGTACATGGCTGGTAATTCAAAGTCCTGCTGCCTTTGCAATATTAATTATTCTGTGCCTCATTACAGCAAGAATACGTGTCAGACCAGCTGAACGTACCACACGCAGCTGTAGTGGCTCTGAAGTATCTGTTCCCCTATTTACAACTAAGATTAGTAAAATATACAATAAAGCAACTTTGTGGGTCATTTCCAGGATGCTAGTTGATGTATCAGGAAAAAGCATAGCAATGGGATTTCATCACATGTTTTAGGGTATTATTTCCCCTGCAGAGGCATGTGACGTGTATCTCAGAGTAGGAAAGCAGTTCTGTAGAGCTGAGAGCTGTGAACACAAGCTGCCTCGGGGGAGCTGGGGCTGCAAGCAGTGTGCTTAATGGCATATGTTCCCATTAAAATGTGTAAGCTGTTCTCTTGTACGAGTGGTTAACACCTTTTTAATCAGGCCATTTATTTAATTGCAAAAACATGTACCCTGAGTTGGAAAATGATAGTATTTTGTCATCAGCAGCTTCCACATCTGGGTATATGTATACTTTTATGTATACATTTATATACACATAAAAATATGCATACACACAACTTTAAGTGTGACAGAACATATCTGAAGTACACGTAAACATAACATACTACTCATAGCACACCTAATACATACTCCTACTGTGAAAAAGCTATGGTACTCAGTAGTGTCCTGATGCCACCAGAGGTGCTGTTTAATTAATTCCCTTAAATATGGAAGGTAGCTGGTGTCTGTTGTTTTGAATCTCATATTTCAACATGCTTACAAATTAGAAATTTGACTGTAGGAGCACAGGTTAGGATTTGTCTGTTTCACTGGGTGTTGAATTTTCTGAGATGGATAAATTACCTGGTGTCTGAGGAAAAAATAGTATTTTTAGTGTATTTGATTACCACTCTGGTTGTTTATTATGTTTTCTAGGTTGAATTTTTCAGTGCCAGCTTTTGTTATTTTGACTTTCCCCCATATTAATTGTCAAGTTCATCTTCTGTGACAACACCCAGAAGGCACCCTTTTATAAATCAAAAGTAAATATATTACCCTACCTTGTAGGGGTACCATAAGGCTTAATTAGTTCAGTTTTGTAAAGTGTTCTGAGATTCCCAGATCAGCATCAAATGTTTATTATTAATTATAGGCTTCAGTGAGTATACTGGGTGATTTCTTAATTTAATTCTCTTCAGGCATTCTTAAAAAGAAATAATTTTATGACGTCTTTATTCTTTTACATTCCTAAAGCACATTTGCTCTTGGCTCAAGTAATTCTGTGTACTTTTTTCCTATAATTTACTGTATTTTTAGTTCAAGATTTTTTTTCTATACAGTGATATGAAAAACAGTCTTTTACTGTTTTCTGTATGTGTGGATTATTCTCTAATAAGAAGGTTCTGTTTAAACATTATACGGTGGTTTTTCTTGCGGTGGCGGGTGTTAAGTAATTTTCTTGGCTTCCCCTGGGAAATTTGCAGGGATTACATAGCACTGCTGTGATTTATCATTTCTACTTTATTTGTGACTCATAAAGCATGCATTATTTTGTGTTTACCTTCAGCAACAGATTTCAGGAAATTTTGCCATCAATCAAAGTGCTTTAAAAGTGGGAGAAGTGATGATGTGACAAAGGCAAAGTAGCAACTGTCGTTATTGGAGGATCATTTATTGCTTCACTATGTCGTAACACTTCTCATTTTATTGCTTTTCCCAGGATCGGGCTCATGTCGTTTTAGTTACTCAGATCCCAACATCACTGTGTCCTACAGTAGGAACAGTTCTGCAGATTGGACTCAGCTGGAGAAAATTAGGTTTGTTACAGCTTTTTAATCATTTTCATGCTTCCTGGCTGAGCAGGTGGTATTTAAACCTGGTTCTTTTAAAACTCAGGTGTTAACTTTTCAGCTTTCACTTGTTCACGTGCGTCAAAAGATGAGGGATGAAATTTTGGACACTAAAGCTAACTGCAGAATTGCCACTGGATTTGGTGAACCAAAATTTCATCCACTGATTATTGTGGGAGGTAAAGAAGAAAATTACGTCAGAGTTAAAATGCAACTCCAATAACCAAAAAAAACAAGAGTGGAAATTTTAAAACCTTATTGCACTATGCACACCTCTAAAGAGAGGTTCAGTGCTGGAGATGGATTTTTCTAAGACAGCAGAAGCAACATTTTATTAAATACTATTAGGAAAGGTATTTTTTGCATTGGCATAAATACATAGTTTTACAAGTACAGCCGGGGAAGAAAAAAAGTGCTGGTTTTATGTAATGTCCTCAGAGTGTCTCAGTCCACCTTTCTGCATTACCTTAGTGTCAGTACCACATGGGTGATGTTTTTGAACTTATTTTCAGTCCATTGAGACAATTTGCAGAGCAAAAGGCCACTTAATTTCTGATGAGTAAGCAAAATTCCAGCTGCAAAGCTGTGGATTTCAGTATCTCATCCCTCCAATCCTTGTGGGAGTGGGATTGCAAATTCATTGACAAAGATGTAAATTATCAACAAATTTTGGTAAAACAAATACTGCTAATTCTTATCTCAGAAAAATATGAAGCAAGAGTAGCTTTACTTAGCCACGAGAGTTGCCTTGGACTAATTACACAAAACCCTTTACTTTTCTGACCTTGATGCAAAATTACACAGCCAATCCATAGCATCAGTTCAGTTGCCTCATAGCTCTGCAAGCCAGGAAAATCAAGAGTTGCGATGGTGCAAACACAAGCCCTTGAAACCTAATATTTTTAAGTTAATGCGTATACAGTTCTATTGGTGTTGCTTTAACTTTGACTGCTGGAGCCGGCAGTAGAAAATAGGTCAATAGAGCAATGTCGTGCAAAGTGGAGAAGATGAATTATGAAAGGGTGCTCATTTCTCCTGTCGTCCGTACGAATCACAGTGTTTATGTGAATGTGCTTCAGCAGCTTTCACTGCTCTACATGCAGCTCCAGGGAACGGTGGGAGAATTGGGGAGAGATGGGACAGGAGAACATCTGTGAAAGGAAGGTGTTGTGCTGATGTGTTGATGTGTGCTGTGTTGGTGGGATTTCATCTCTGGACTCCCAGAAGGGAGCTGAAAGTTCTCTCAGGGAAAGCAGGTGCTGTGTCTGAACTCAGGGAGCAGCTAGCACAATGTCCATGAGCAGCTTTGCAGTGGAGGGTGACAGACAGAGATTATAGCTAGTGCAGGGTGATTTGTGGGGGCAGATTCTGGGTGTGAATGTGGAACAAATATAGTGGGTTTTCAATGTCTCACTACACTCCAATGTTTTGCTTTATAAAAAGAGAAGTTCCTCTGTTTTCTGCTATGTAAGCAAGATAGGGGTGCCTTTTTTTTCCTAAAAACTCTGCATTGTCTCTGACAAAATATTCACCCACCACAGCATTGCTACCAAGGCAGAGGCAGGGTTGAGTAGCTGGCATCTTGTAAAACCCCAGTTTTGTAATTCCTTGCAGCCTGGGGTTTGAATGTAGTTAATTCCCTTGCTGAGTGATTAATAAAGCAAAAATAATAAATATCAGCATCCCTTCCTTGCACATAGACCTGTCTTTTCATTGCTACTGACAACCTAAAGACATTTTCTCAGAGCTCAAGGTGAACCTCAATCCTTTCACAGCTCTGAGGACAGCTCTAGGAAGTGGAGCTCAAGGCTGTGATCGTTGCCTAGTACTAATACTCCAGGTCTGCCCACATTTTCATTTTCAGCAGCAAGAGGACAAACAGTCTGTTTCTTCTGTATTGTTCTTGAAGCAGAACATGGAAAGAAAGGCAACCTGGACCTCCCTCATCCACAGAATTATCCTGACAATGGGATTGAAAGGACATGTTTGACAGAGAAATTTCCCAGCTTTTCTCTCCAGCCATCCTACTCCATGCACATCTGAGGGACTGAGGCTCATGCAAAAATCATGTTTTGGGTGACCTGTTCTTGTTTTCTTCACATTTCCTTTCGGCCGTAACTGCAAAATTCCTGACATTACCAGTCACCTAAGAGTGGTGACCTGTAGGAATGTCACCCTGCTCTTTCTTCCTGCTCTCCGAACATCTGCACCGTTACTTACTGGCTTAGCTTGCGCTTTCTTTGAAGCAAGGCTGTTTGGGCTGTAAGTGCACTGCCAGGCACAGTGGGGCTCTGATTCAGAGCAGGTATTTTTTGATCTTCATAAAAGACTTAGCAGCATACAAGGGACATCAGCACAACTGTGTCACATGTAGTAAATATGATAAATGAGGGAAATTGTACCTGGCTATGGCTTAAACTTGGTCTCATTCTGTTTTTCAGTGCCCCTTCCAATGTCAGCACAATCATCCACATCTTGTACCTTCCTGAAGATGCTAAAGGGGAGAATGTCCATTTTCAGTGGAAACAGGATTATGTTCATGCTGGTGATGTGTATGAAGCCTGTTGGTCATTGGACAACATCCTGATCATAAATGCTGCTCACAGAAAAGTTGTGTTGGAAGATAATCTTGATCCTGTGGATACTGGCAACTGGCTTTTCTTCCCTGGGGCCACAGTTAAGGTTAGTCTGATTTTCTGTGTCTTAATATTGGTATGACTTTTGTATGTAGGAAACAGTGACATCTAACCAAGCACATAACACACAAGGGTGTTTAGGCCACTCCATCTGCTTCTAGAATTGTGCTTCTTTTTTTTACTTTGTTTTTACCTTTTCTCTGTCCCATTGGGGCTTTCTAGAACAATGCGACTTCTCTGCCATGACCAAACCAAATGACAGCTTATACTGTCATGTCAAAGATCATGTAACAGAAAATGGGAAACAGCTTCCTTTTAGCAAAACAGTGCGATATTTTTGAATCAAATTCAAGTCACTCTGTTCAATATTTTGAAACCTGCCTGCTTGTCTTGGTATTGTTTGGCTGCTGCTACTCACTTCATCACAAACCATCACAAAACAAAATGCTTCCCCACTTATTTCTGCCTGTGAATATCACATCGCCTTTGCAGCATGCATTCAGACAGTGGAAGTTCCTTAAGGGTTTCTTTTCAGTAAGATCATGTTTTGATATGTAAGATCCAGCAAGATCATACTACCTTAGGAAAAAAACCTCTAAGGACCCCTACAAGATCTCTGTGCACAAAGTTCCTTCAAACAGAGTTGTTCAACATTTGGAAATCAGTTGGATTCTTGCTTTCTATGTTTCCAAGCAGCTGGAAGTTGAGCAGTGGAGGACTTTCTGTTTTCATCCTATTTTTCATTCACAAAAAAGGCAGGTTTGATGTCAGAGTTCATTTATGATGCTGGTAATGTTTTTGGCAATTGCACAGGAAACAGATGTCTAATATTGAGGTTGGTTATGGCCTCAACTTTTCCCACAGAGCCTCATATGAATGGCCTCAGGTTAATCTCTTAAGAAAGAAATACTCCCACTAATCTACTCATAGTACCCACATACTGCCTTTTCTTACTTCAGTAAGACCTTTTAAACTACAATGAAAAAGTTTTAAATGAGATTTTAGACTCAAATAATGACGCGCATTTTTAACTAGATGATTTTCTGGGATGAGTTCACATTTGTTCTCAGTCTTATCTCTGGATTTTAAAATCCAGCACACAGATATGAAGGTATAAAAGCAGAGCAAAGAATTAATGTGCCATAGGCACAACTACTACTTTTCAGCTGGCCAAGTCTAAACACTGCTTCTCCTTCTGAAACATGCACAAACAATATCTAAACTTTAGCAAGTAAACTTCTTTTTTTTGTCGTTATTTGGTTTTGAGGGCCTTGTTTAGCTAAACTCAGCCAGTCTGTGTTGTATGGTTACATAAAAGACAAGGGAAATAAACTCGGAAATCACTTAATGCTTCTAGACAGGAATCCTGTTCAAACTCAAACCTTCTATGAGGCACAAGTGAGGATTCACCAACCTGCCATTTCTCCAAGGTCATCTTCTCTTTTAGGGACAAGTGGAATATGCAAATGTTTGTTCCTAGCTGACATACAGCTATGTGTAGCCACTTAAACCAGGTTAAGGCAATATGTAAGATTGCAATGTAGCCCCAATTGATAAAAGATATGTGTGATGCAGGGCTTTTGTTCTTTGTAGGACCCTATAGTTTTTTCAAGCATTTTTAGTGTATGTAACTGTCACCGGAGCACTTCTATACTCACATTTAATTTTTAGGGTTTTTGTTCAATTTTTCCTCAGATTTTCAGCAACAATCTTGCCAAATGCCATTTGAACAGATTTTGCAATGTGAATTTCATGTTATGTCAAAAGTAAAAGTATAAAATGGGCCAAGATTTACATCAGATTCAGCATAGACCCTCTCTTAGTATTTTAACACCAAGAACAATTTTATTTCTCTTACAATTTTTGTTTCCTTTTCAGATTTGAAATGTTACATAAAACTTTAGAAAAATTTTTAATAATTTCTTTAAAAAAATCAGCATAGCTCTGATCTCAGTTCACCACAAATACTATTTTGTAGAAAAGTTAAGAATCTTTCTAAATTGTGCTAATGTCATTTTAAATGGAACCATACCAGTTCTCTTTTTCATACAAGTCCTTCTTCTCCCCAGATTCCTAAAAGTTGCTGAATTGTCCTGATGTTTGTTCAGCCTAGCAATTTTAAATGCTTACTAACATTTTTACTAAGGGATGAGCAAGTTTCAATGCTGTATTGTGTGAGCTTTTATAACTCCCGTCTATGTGCTTTTTAAAATTCCCGTACTCAAGCCTATCAGTATGCCAAACTCCATTTGAAGCTGATGAGACCTTTTCTGTGCCATCCTGCTTGTGCCACGCCTGTGTGTGCCATGCAAGTTTGAAGTCATATTCTCCTGTCCTCTATCAATGGGTATTTCAGTTAAATTGGCATTAAAAATCTTTCTGTAAGTTTGTGGCAATTTCTCACTGTCTTCCTTTAGTGCTTTTCCTTATGAATTTCCTTGACATTGCCTATGAACAGTCACATTTTAAGATGTTATTTTTTGTCTAACTCAGTTTTGATTAGTATATATGAAACTGTGGGTCAATTCTTTTCCTAAATTATACCATAGAATCATAGAATAGTTAGGGCTGGAAAGGACCTTAAGATCATCTAGTTCCAACCACCCTGCCATGGGCAGGGACACCTCCCACTAAACCATGCCACCCTCTGTCCAGCCCGGCCTTGAACACCACCAGCAATGGAGCATTCACAGCTTCCCTGGGCAACCCATTCCAGTGCCTCCTCACCCTTACAGTAAAGAAGTTCTTCCTTACGTCCAGTCTAAATTTCCCCTGTTTAAGTTTGAACCCATTACCCCTTGTCCTATCACTACAATCCCTGATGAAGAATCCCTCCCCAGCATCTCTATAAGCCCCCTTCAGATACTGGAAGGCTGTAATGAGGTCTCCATGCTATGTTCTCTTCTCCAGGCTGAACATCCTATTCTCATCCTATGATAACTAATTTCTTTGGCCCACAGAATGAAATATTAAGAAAAAATAAACAAGAAAAATTGTCTTTCTAAATGTCTTCCATTTACTGCAGTCATCCACTGTATTCCTCCTTTCTTCCTCACCACTTTTCATCACCTAGAATGATTGATATTGCATATTTCTCAGGTGGAAGGGCCGTGCTAGTTGGAGATAGCTCATCCAGCTGGCAGTCAAATTGAAAGAAGAGGAAAAAATGCATACTTATTTCTGGCAGAAACAGAAGTAGAAACGTTTCCTCTAAGTGTTTACTTCTGGACTGCTCCAGAGGGCATTGCTCAGGTGATGGAACCTTCTCCATGGAGATTCTGTGGCACATCCAGGATAGTGAGTGAATCAGTCAAGGGTACAAACATGAGCCCATGATCTTGCACACCTTAGCTGTTACAACACCCCCTTTCTTGGCTTTGGGTTGTGCAATGTCCCAGGCATTGTCTTCAAGGGACATACCCTCATGGATGGCCCAGGACCTGTTTCCAGTAGGCAGCAAGGATGACTCCACTCTTCTGGGGGGAGAAAGTTTGCCCAGGTGGATGCAAAGCCTGCTGTGTCATTTGCAGTCAAGGCCATAGAATGGTCTCTGGCCTAATCTCACTATGTTAGATCTGCCCACTCCACCCACTCCTTCCCTTTTGTTGCCTTACTGGGTTACTCTGTTGGTAAAGATAGGCATGAAGATATGGTTTGTTGGTATTTTCGAATAAATGTTAATGCTGCTTACATAGGTGTGGTTCACAAGCTCTTTCCACCAGTAGTTACTCAGGAGGTGGCTTTTAGAATTGCTTGTTATACCTGGTCATCCTCATGTTGGATGCTTATCAAGTTGAAAAGTATTTTTTTTTCTGTAGAAAGTTTACATTAGCAGTGCTTGAAATCTACTAAAACAAATAGCGAATGTTAAAAATCTTGGAGTTTTACATTTAAAATAGCTCAGTTTAATAGCTACTTAGATTAGTAAATTAAAAAAGCAGCCGAAATGATGTACTGGCATGAAAGCTACTGTCTGGTCTGGGGTTAGGTTCTGTGATGGATTCAGTCACTGGATTGGATGGAGCAAGCATTAATGGTAATTATGCACAAATGTGTTCACTGCAGTTTGATGGATTTGAACAGTGTGCTCTCAAAAAGCACTTGCAGGAACTTGCCTGTGCCCAGCTTGGGAAGAGGTTTTTCTCCAGAGCTCTCCCAGTCTGCTTGAGCTTGGACCAGGAATTTCATTACATTTCTTGCTGCGCTCAGGAGCAGTCGCTACTCATTTGAAAGCACATGGCTGGTTGCAGACACAGCTAGAACTGGCTACTGAGATAGGAAAGAAGCTGAGAGATAAGCCATTGAATTTGTGTGTCAGTTCCAAAGAATACAGCAAAAGGCAAGAAGGACACTGTTAGCAAGGCCAAGCAACCCTTAGGAGATTAATTGGATCCACTGGAATGTATTTATCTGTGTTGGACTGTGTGGAAGGGTGTTGAACAGGATAAAATCTTGACTGCATTTCAATATTTCCAGTGACAGCACAGAGCATGTGCATGGGCTTGCAACTGAGCGTGGTTAGGATGTTGCACTGGTGGTTGAGAATACTGAAATGCATGAGGCAGTGCTAGGCTCTGAGAGCTGTTACAGTTATATGAACCTCAAGACATCATAGGTAATTGGGGGAAAAGATGAAATCTTCCTTCAGTAATGCTTCTATCTCTACTCCTACAGAACAGAAAAGTGATCTCATCTTTCAGTGGACACTTCATATATCTTGTATATTTGGCCAGAAATTGTTTTGCTTTGAGGTTCAACATTTGTCAGGTTTTAATGTTTTCTCTGATCGCTCTGGTCCAAAACTGGATGTGCAAGCTCAGAAACTGAGGTTGAATAGGGAGACAACCTCAGCAGTCTTATAGTTCATGTCTCTGCAGTGCTTTGCTTACATGAACATATCATTGAGATCAAACCACCTATCTTTGGAATTTTTCCACATCTGGGAAAAAGCAGCAAAAATCACTAACAGTATAGGCACCAGAACAGTGATCTCTCTGCTCATGATGTGTTAACTCAGTGACACTTCTCACCTTTGGGAAGAGCCAAGTTTCAGAGTTCCTGTCTCACAGTAGCTGCAGCAGCTCTTCGCTTGGGGGCTGAAGGTTGCAGTCCAGCCGGTCTCCTCCGTTTGTTTGGTCTACCAGACTTGAGGCTTATACCAGAGGTTGCCTGTGCTGCTGAGCTGCAAGCATGCGGCCTGGCATAGCATGGGATGGGGCAAGGACAGAAGATCTGTCCTGGCCCCACTGAGCAAGTAGGGTGTAGGCACAGAGAATGGTGCCTCATGGATGCTGTTCACTACTGTGGATATGGACAATAAATTCTGAAAATGTCCCAATCTCAATGTCATGATGCAGTAAGTCCCTTAAGTAACAAGTCATCACCATTCAGGTCATTTTAATTTCCCAGAAATGCATGCCACCTTAGCAGAAGAGAAAGCTATAAAGAAGAGAATGAGGGAACTGAACACTCACTTTTGGAAAAATATGCCTAATATGTGTTTGTAAAACTCTGTGACCTTTCACACACCCTCAGCAGAGCAGGGCTATGCACATCCTATGTCTGTGAGTCCTTCCTGAACCTGTGTTGTTGTGTGTCACGGAGCAGAGGAGAAATGCACACAGGCCTAGGAGTTTGACAAAAAGAAAGGCTGATTAAGCTGTTTCACCCCGCCTAGTTCCAGAGCAGATTTCCAAATCTCTGAATACTCAGTTAATTAATAAGAATGGCATTGGATAGTCTTCTTACAAAACAAACACCCTAATATTCCATATATATCTTTGTTGGGTTTAATTGTTTGTGCTGAAATTAACAAGAATTTTTAATGTTCTGAGTTTAAATTCTTATTTAAAAAAAGTGTCGAGGAACCCATTTTCTGAATCAGATCAAATATATTTGTTTGCAGGAGGAAAGGTGATGGTCTATGTATGCCAGTGTGAAAGAGGCAGATTGAAATTGCTATGACCTTATATTGAACAAAATTACACAGATACAGATGCTTCTGACAAGACTCTTTTGTTTTTGGAATAAGATATAGCAAGGCAGTATTTGGTCTGTGAGCCAAACCCAACATCCTAGCCAGCTGCTTTGCCTTGCAGGAGCTCTTATCTACCACATCTTCCTGGGAAGAAGAGAGCAGACTTCCTGCTGTATCTTAACTGAGAGCCATTCTTGCTTCTCTATGGGTAGAAGGAGGAGTGTGAGATAGGAGGAGAGGTGAAGAAAGTGAAGCAGGGTGCACAAAACCTGTCGACTGGCCCCCTTTAGTGAGAGTGTGGGCACTCTGAGCTGTGCCCATGAGGAGGTATCTGTATATCAATAGTGCTGGATGTAGCACATCCATAGAATCCTGATTTATTTCTTTTTTGTTAATAATAATATTTTTAATTAAAATAATGTACTTACATACAATACCAAGGGGTTCATTGGAACTGATAGGTGGTTGGCTGTGAGTTGTTCAGGCAGCTAAGAATTGCTGTTGGGCAGCAATGCGGAACCTGCACCTTTCTCCATGCCAGTTACCTGTGGCTTGGAAATTATGGGGAGAGGTGGCAGGGAACCAGTATTAGCTCTGAACTGTCATCAAAGCACCAGGGGTCTTTCCTGCCTCCTAGAAGGAAAGAATTTGGTCTTTTCAGGTAACCATGAGATGAATATTAATAAAAACAAGATGAATTTACCCATTAGATGCCAAAGAGTAAAAACCATTCTGGTTGACTCTTTCTCACTTTAATTTTACAATGGTATAAACACACATCATTAGTTTCAGAAGAGCAGTTGAGGTTTAATCAGGATCACTGCAGTGCTGGAAACATCAATGGTTCCCAATAACATAGAGGAGTAGTTCAGTCCATGCCAGTTAAATGACTCATTAAGGAAATTGGTCATCACTAGAATGACTGGTGTTGTACAAACATCATGAAATGTCCTACAAAATTAAGAACCATTAGAATCACACAAATGACTCATAAAAAAAGCAAAGTGTTTTGAGCACTTGCCTTTGAATAATAGTCTGTAATGGAAAATGATGAGTGAAAACACACTTCATAGCCTATTTGTTACTACATCACATGACAAGTTTCATCCCATTGTTTTGGAAATAGAAGGTGCACTATAACCTCCATGCACCTGGCCTGTGTGCTCAGCCAGGGCTTTCATTCTATAAACTACATTAAATAATGTAAAAATGTAGCAGGTGAGAAAGATTGAAGCCCTGTTTATATCATGGGAAAGTATTTTGGTGACATTGCTGGTTTTCCTTTGGTTAAAGAAGGGACTTCAGGCCAGAAGCATTAAAAGTGAAGTCTGCGGAATTTAGAATTCATAATCTTTTCTAAATTCTGTCATTGTACCTTTGCTGGCTGAGACATTGCCTACAGAGATGATTTTTTCAAGACTGAATCTATTCTTGTACCTACTATCATGTCAAAATCTAAAAGTTGTGAAAACCTGCGTGACTCGTTCCCAGAAAGACACAATGTCTGATTTATGGCTCCATTGACAATGCTGCTTTAATTAATTTTCTTCATCTTTTTTTTCCCTTGTTCCTCTGCTTCTCATATCTCATCTGTTTGCATTGCCTAGATTTTAATTAAAAAAAACCTCTCCTCTCTAAGGAGCAATTTGAAGTGGCAACAATAATCACCTAAAATATTACAGTCATTAAAAAATTGGCTGCAGTCAAAGCCATGCATTTGCAATTTGCCGACAAACGATATTTTCGTTTCCTTTTAAAGTGTGTTTTGTATTTCAGTAGCATAAACCAGCCAGCCTGGCTACCAGAGATGCTCCTCCAGCTGGGTGGGCTGTGTGACAACTCCTTAATGGGGGAAATTGATGGCCCTCTGCTCGTGTAGAGGTGAAGGCATACTGGGCAGATTTCTTTCCATCTGCCGTCAGCCCTTTGCAAGCTGGCACTGCCCAAATGCCCAACACATTCTTTCCAGTGCCAGAAATGTCGCCAAAAAATAAATTGTGAGGCTACAGCTGTCTGAAAGAATCATCAGGGCCATTAGGCCCAGGAGAGATAATATGAAGAGGAGCATCAGTGTTCGTCTCTGATAAAAAACTAATTAAATGATGGTAAAGATGACCATGGATACTTTAAAGACACAGTGGTGAACAATATTTTCATGGGAGTGCAGGGACAAACCTTGGGAGGATGTTATGTATTACCTCAGCCAAAAATCTGTTACATTGAGGAATTTCACACTAATGTTTTCCTGTTGATGCTTCTCCAAATGGCACAGTTGTATCATTTAGTTGCCCTCTGTTCTGCTCTCGAGTAATAAATCCCATACTGCAAAGGCCAGTGGTATTTATTGATTCACAAATTCGACTTGAACTGGGACTGAATCTAGTTTGGATGAACTTCAGTGCTTCTTTTTACTTTCCCAATCTTTGTCTCTTGAGCTTCTAAAAATATTTGGATCTGTGTCTTTAGCTTCAACTCTGGCATAGGCTGACCATGTCAATGCTTGTACTACTTCACATGGCAGGGTGATCTAGAGACCTCCAGAGGTCCCTCCCAGCCAAAAGGTCATGCTGAGAGTAGCAGATGTTTCCTTATGTGATGCGCTCATACAAGTCTTTAAAAATATGGAGGTTGTCCAGGCATGCTTCATGTTGTAGGATTGCAATACTACTTGAGGCCCTGAAGCCATTTAGGTGCTATGAAAGTTGGTCAGTATTTCTTTATAAAAACAAAAATAGGTCCAATTGGAAATTATCTGCTTCACCAAATTGGATTTCTCTGCTTTTGCTAACTAATGGTTTTGAGCAGTCCGAATTGAAACCCTTCTGCGTCTTAGACAATTGTGAGGCTTTCCTAAAAGCACCTGCTAAAAAAAGGTGAAAGCTGTATTTAGAAGATGTAAAATGTAGAGTCTAGAGTAGGATAAAGAGTCTGACAGACTCTTGATGAGAGTTTGATTCTGAAACCATGCACTAACTTCTCCATAGTCAGTATCTTCAAATTATTAGCTTATGCCATCATAATATACAATAGAAAGCTCACCTGAATTAATAATATTTGCTGGCTCTCATAGACAATTTGGCTAAGAACTGTATTTGTAGACTAGAAAGATGTTCATAGATAACAACAATTTTAGTGTGAAAATGTTTTTTTTTTGGAGCAGTGGTACCACTGTGGCATTAAAGAGCCCTGAGCCAGGAATGTACCACTGCTTCCTCTACAGGCACAAACCAACAAGAAAGCCTATGTTCCAGGAAATTTCCATCTATTTATAAAACAGGAGGTAAGCTGGAGTTGGGGAGATGTTGAAAGTAAGCTGAAATATTGCAAGGTGAGAGAGTGATTAACCTGGAAAGCAGTGCATTCTTCAGTGCAGTCAATTACAAGGCTTGTTAAGGAAAATACTAAGGAAGAGTCTGAAGAATATCATCTTGCTGGCAATCTGCCAAGCATGGTGGCAGAATGGGGCATGCAAATTTGGTCATCTCACCAGCAGACTGAGTGGCAAGCATTGGCAGTCAAGGAAAAATAAGCCACAAAATGGTGGTATGGGAGATGTTTATGATTCTTGGCGGTGTTCAAGGCCAGGTTGGACAGAGCCTTGGGTGACACGATTTAGTGTGAGGTGTCCCTGCCCATGACGGGGGCTGTGGGGGTGTGGAACTAGATGATCTTGAGGTTGTTTCAAACCCTAACTATTCTATGATTCTATGAGATGGTTGAAGCAGGTGAGAAAAAGCCATGCATGTGTTATCCATATTCTTGAAAAAAATGCAAAAAGCAGTGATACCATAACTATCCAGTAGAAAAACTTTGGAAACACAGTAAATTCAGAGTGAAGATTAGACTGAAAGTAAATCCAAGCATGTTGAGATATGGGAATGCATCCAGCCAATTTTAATTTTGTTCTATTCATGCAAAGCAATAGCTTAACAAGTACTAGTGAATTGGTAGTGCCAGATTAAACATTTTTTTTTCCCTTGGGATGACCACAGTCCCTGAACAAAATTTGGCTTCTTTCCATTTGGCAGCCAGCAGGGGTTGCTTATTTAGGAATATAACAGTTTACTCATGGAAGGCTTATAGTCCCACTTCAGTTGCAAACACTGGGAAATAGCTACTGTTATGAAGTAGCTCCATTCAGGCACCTGCAAGTGTCTTGTGTTCTATTATGTAGGTAATTTGGGAGAAAACTTTGTTTAATTAAGGCTATCAGATATACCAGAGGCTCCTGAGGGAACTGGCAGATGAAGTGGCCATGCTACTATCCATCATATTTGAGAAGTCATGGCAGTCTGGTGAAGTACCTACTGACTGGAAAAGGGGAAACATAACCCCCATTTTTAAAAAGGGAAGAAAAGTAAAACCCAGAGAACTACAGGACAGTCATTCACACCTCAGTGACCAGCAAGATCATGGAGCAAATCCTCCTGGAATCTCTCCAAAGACAAATGGAAAATAAGGAGGTGACAGCCAACATGGCTTTACTAAGGGCAAATCATGCCTGACAAATTTTGAAGCCTTTTACAGTGTTGTGGATAAGGAATGAGCAACTGATGCCATTTACCTGGACTTATGCAAGGCATTTGACACTGTACCACATAACATCCTTGTTTCATCAGGGTGCGCTTGCAGCCCAGAAAACCAGCCTTATGCTGGGCTGCATCAAGAGCAACAAGGCCAGGAGGTTGACGGAGGTGATTCTCCCCCTCAGCTTGGCTCTCATGAGACCCCACGTGCAGTACTGTATTCAACTCTGGGACCCCCATCACAAGAGGAATGCGGATGTGTTGCAGCAGGTCCAGAGGAGGGACACAAAAATGATCAAACCAATGGAACATATCTCCTATGGAGACAGGCTGAGAGAGTTGGGATTGTTCAGTCTGGAGAAAAGAAGGCTCCAGGGAGACCTGATAGCAGCATTCCAGTACCTAAAGGGCCCTACCAGAAATCTAGAGGGACTTTTTGTAAGGGCAAGTAGCGATAAGACAAGGGAGAATGACTTCAAACTGGAAAAGGGGAGATTTATATTAGATATTAGGATGAAATTCTTTATTTCCATCATATTTAAAAATCATGGTGGTCAGGTGAAGTTCCCAAAAACTGGAAAAAGGGAAATATAACCCACATTTTCAAGAATGTGGATGAGCCAGGGAGCTACAGAGCAGTCAGCCTCACCTCTGTGCCTGGCAAAATCTTGGAGCAGATTCTCCTGAAAGGCATGCTGAGGCACATGAAAAAGAACAAGGGGCTTGGTGACAGCCAGCATGGCTTCACTAGGGGAAAATCCTGCCTGACCAGTCTGGTGGCCTTCTATGATGGGGCTACGGAACTGATGGACAGGGGCAGAGCAGATGATGTCATCTCCCTGGACTTATGCAAAGCATTTGACACTGTCCCACACAACATCCTTGTCTCTAAGTTGGAGAGACATCAATTTCATAGGTGGACCTCTTGGTGGATAAAGAACTGTCTGGATGGCTGCATGCAAAGAGTTGTGCTCAATGGCTCAATGTCCAGCTGGAG
>JASSUY010037006.1:39512-55716 GCA_032466535.1 Forpus xanthops | reverse complement strand
GGTGATCCTGCCCCTCTACTCTGCTCTTGTGAGACCTCACTTGGAGTATTGTGTGCAGTTCTGGTGTCCTCACCATAGAAATGACATGGAACTGTTGGAACAAGTGCAGAGAAGGGCCACAAGGATTATCAGGGGACTGGAGCACCTCCCATATGAAGACAGGCTGAGAAAGTTCAGCCTGGAGAAGAGAAGGCTGCATGGAGACCTCATAGCAGCCTTCCAGTATTTGAAAGGAGGCTATAGGGATGCTTGGGAAGGACTTCATTAGGGACAGTAGTGATAGTACAAGGGGTAATGGTTTAAGAACTTCTTTACTGTGAGGGTACTGGAATGGGTTGCCCAGGGAAGCTGTGAATGCTCCATAGCTGGCAGCATTCAAGGCTGGGTTGGATATAGCCTTGGATGGCATGGTTTAGTGTGAGGTGTCCCTGCCCATGGTGGGGGCTTGAAACTGTATGATCTTTAAGCTCCCTTCCAGCCCTAACTATTCTATGATTCTATGATCTACTCTCTAAATTAATTTTTCCTTACAAATTGGTTGCAGTGTTGCAGTTTGTGCAGGGACACATTGAAAGTTCCATGTGCTTTTAATGCCCTTTAAATAAAATTAAACTCTGCTTTAGCTCTGGACCCACTGCTAATACTTTCACGGTAACAAGGAGAAGTATCCTACAGATTGATTTCATTTGGCCTTTTTAGTTACAAAATTTGCACAGCAAACTAATTTGTTCTTATAAATCATTTAAGTGTAAATAAAAATGAATCAGAGAACACATTTAATCTGGATTTTGTAAAAGAGAGCTCTACATCTATATAGAGAGATATGCAGTATCTCCAGTTTCAGAACTTATTGTGTTTAATTTCAAAACACAGGAAAAATTCATCCCACATTTTTTATCACTTTAGAATGACAATGAAAAAAACATAAAGAACCTGTAAAATTCAGTCTTTAAATACTGGAAGCTTACAAACTACCACTGCAAGTGTAAAGCTTTTAATTTGGGAAAGAGGCAACACAGTATGTAAATTGTATTTCAGTTCTTTGTTTCTAAAAGCCTTGGATTCTAATCCTGGGTGGAACCCAAGAGAAAATGTGTCTGATGATTTCAATTCAGTCTCTAATCTGTTCAAGCATTATTACAAAACCACAGAATAATCCAGCACAGTCAGCAGCCTCCTGGATGTTGAGTAAGACTGACAAGGTAGTTGGGGGTGACGCTGGTGAGGGACCATCTCCTGTGGAGCTCCTTTTGCTCTTGGAAAATTTGGCTGAATGCTCTTTATGGTTATTCACCCCTCAGCAGCCCATCAAATGAAAAAGAAAAGGTAGTAAATGAGTGACAGAAAGTGACTTCTAGGAAAATAAAAAGGAAAACATAAAATCTAAGTGTGAATGGAGGATGATCATTATACAGGTGACAGGTGGGAGAGAATGAGCTCATGAGCAGAGGAGTCCTGGCCCTTGTCGAGGCAGCACAAGTCATGCAAATGAAGCTCATCCTCATTTGCTTATCCTATGGGCATGAGTCCAGGATCTCAAATGGTGGCAGTGGGTCAAAAATGTACCAGAAAATGGTGACTTCCCTCAGAACTCCTTTAAGAGCTGTACCTGTATTTTGAACATCTTTCTTTCTCTCTTCAAAGATGAGATTCTACTACTGGTTTCATAGGTATGTAGAACAACAGGAGTTAAACCGCAGTCTGAACTTCTCCATAGCTGTCTCATGTGAAATTCAAAGCTAACATGAGCATAGGGTGATTTGAGCCATACATTGTGTGGTTCATTAACACAGAAAATATGCATAAAATGCATATTCACAGATACTGTGTAGCTGTGTATGAAAAGATAAAGATAATTTTATATAACCAATGAAATAAAATTTTTTGAGCTTTCATAAAGGGTTGATCATATGCCACTTTACAAATAATTATTTGTGCACCTATTTGCCAAACTGCCCATTTATTTATCTTGACAACCTAAATAGAAACGCGATCAGATGTACTATTTCTGTTAGACAGCAGACGAACATGCAAACATTAAATGTTAATGGGGCTGTATCAGTTTCGTGTTTAATAGGTGGTTTTCATTAGGCAAGAGATTACTAACTACATACTCCACTATCATGTATATATAACTTAGCACCTGAGAAATAAATAAGGCTTATAATGGATTTTCCAAAGCTTGTATGCAATTGTAATAACTAGCTAGTAGAATTGAGTCATCTATTTGTTTCCTAAGAGATGAAGGGTTATGTATAAATTTCAATTAGGTTTTAGCCTGAATTTTTAGTGTATTTACTTGGCTGCCTACAGATAACAGTTTTGTGGCATATGATTGACAGATAAAGGATACTTCATTTCTCTTCAGCAAATTAAGAAACTTCTGAAAAGCAGGAAGCACAATAAAGAGATTATGCTTAAAATTCTGCTGTTAGCAATACCTGTGAGCATGAAGGATAAAATTGGTGTACAAAAGCCATTTCTCAGCAGATTAGAAGTAGCCAAATAGTACAGTGTTTTTTCAAAGAGAAATAAAACTTAAAACAGTTTCATTAATTTCTGTTAGCTATAAAATATTTTATGTGTAAATTGTTCTGTATTTTCAGTGGCACCAGCTGCATATATGGTGCAGTATGTATATGGTGCAGTGTATATATGGTGCAGTTCGTATATGGTGCATTAACAGAGCAAGGAGACTTGTGACAAAATCTCTCTAATTTGTGCGATAAATTATCAACACTCCAGAATCTTTCTATTGCTTTGACCTTTCTTTGGAAGAAAAACACTTTAAGAGCAATTTGCTTATTTTAGCAGTTGGAACAGTCTTCACATTTTTATGATGTGCTTATTTCTTTAAGTGATAGTTAGTCAGTGTTAATAAACACGGAGCTGTTGTCATTCAACTACAGACCAGAAAGTCTTTGTGCAAAAAATCAGACTTCAAGTACTCAGATTTTTTTCTGAAGTATAGGCACCTCTCGAAATGTAGTCACAAATTACATTCCTAAATAGAAATTAATTGCTAAGTTATTGACAAACATACTTGATAATCACCAGAAAAAGAATTTCAATTATCTCTTTTTTTTTGCATTGATAAATGAAGGAACAGTTACAGAATCTGACAAAATGTGTTATGTTTTACTTTGCTCATAAAATGCCATCGATAAAGATGGACTGGACAGTTTTCATTTCCTGCCACATCTTTCTCTTTGTTAAAAATTTAATTATTCACTTATATGGCACTACCATGACCTTTTTAAACACTGGAGTGATTGTCATACTTTCCCTCAGCACGTTAGGAAAAGGTTCAGAGACAAGAGCACAGCATAGGTGATACTGAAAAGGTCAATGCAATTTAGCATTATTGTATCTCTTTTTCAAATGTTGAACTGTGGTAAAAATACAGAATTATCCTAATTAATACTTTCTTATTTCAGCTTTCACTTTTAATGCAACCAAGATTTCCCCCTCCCCCCCAAAAAAGTGTTTGAGCTAATTATTACCTTTACCAGTGTTTGTTGTAATATGAACAAGTCAATAAAATCCCAAGTTCTTCCAGGTTAGTACTCTTGGAAACTCATGGTATTCAGGACCATGCTAAGGCAAATTCATGGCTTCATTTGATGCTGCTGAGGTGGTATATACAGAAATACAATAGGACAAGAAGATGCACTGGATTCCAGGGCAGCCCCAGGACTCTTGAGACTGATGTATCACAAGAATTAGCTGCCTATAGAGCTCTTTTTTTATGCTATTCCAATTAAATACGGCAAATGTAACCTTTTCACTCATACACCTCAGATCCAAAGTTTACTGTATGGCAATGCATAGTAAATTTACAAGCAAACACTTCTGCCAAAAAAGAGAGCTGACATGTTTCACAGCATGAAACTCTTATGCCGATAAAATACCCATAGCAATATTTGATATATTACTGACGTTATTTTTTCCAGACAGTTGTTTATGTACCAGCTATAGAGGCGATACTTTAAAATAGAAAAAAACCACTCAAGGTATGGTGCATTTGTAGGGAAGCAGACACAAGATTAAGACACAGTCATTGCTGAGGGTTGGCCAGGAAAGATAAAAGATGACTACCTATTTTTGATTTTTATTTCTGTTTTGCTTCAGATGTCAGTGAGTCATTAGATAATGTATGAGTTGCTCTGAGCTCTGATCATACATGAGAAGGATACCTTCCAAACCTGATGTAACATCACCTCCCATCTGCTCCTTTTGTCTACAGCATAGCTGCCAGTCAGATGGAAACGCCATCTACTTCCACGGAACAGAGGGCAGCGAGTTCAATTTTGCCACAACCCGGGATGTAGACCTCTCCACAGAGGATGCCCAGGAGCAGTGGGCAGAAGAGTTTGAGAGCCAGCCTAAAGGGTGAGTGCCCCACACATACGCAGCTCCCTAATCAGGCATGCAGCATCACTCCAGGGAGGAGGAAGCTGGATAAGCAGCAAATTGCATTTTGTCTTTGCTATGTAGTCAGGGAAGATTGTGGCTGTGATAAACAGTACAGTAAATAACAGGTGATTGTGGATTTTAGGAAGGAATAAGTCCAGAAAGCCCAGTAGGAGCAGTCTGTCTCCAGACCATCCTATCACCAAAGCTTTTAATGAGAAGTGTCATGCTTGTGAATTAGGTAGTCATTCTGAAGAAACATTTCATTAGTTGCTTGTCCTGGGTTCAGCAGTATCACTCATTTTTCTCCTTCTTGGTATCTGGTGCAGCACTGTGGTTTTGACTTTCGGCTTGGGAACAGTGCTGATAGCACCAATGTTTTCGGTTACTGCTTGGTCATGTTTTGGTCTGCCCAAGGACTTTCTGAGTCTCATGCTCTGCCAGGGAAGAGGAGAAGCCAGGAGGAAGCAGTGATAGGACACCTGACCCAAACTGACCAAAGAGGTATTCCATACCACAGCACGTCATGCCCAGGATGTAAAAACAGAGATCAGAGACCCGGAAGGGTGGGGGGTGCACTGCTTGGTCAGGCTGGGTATAGTTGGTGAGTAATTATGTTCTTTTCCCCTGCATTTCTCTTGTCATTATTATTATTGGTGGTAGCAGTAGTGATTTATGTTATACCTTAGTTACTAAACTGCTCTTATCTCAACCTGTAGGAGTTGCATTCTTTCGATTTTCCTTCTCATCCCCCTGAACGGGGGGGGGGAAGAAAGAGGGGGGAGTGAGGGAGCGAACTGCTTCAGGGGCTTAAACCATGACATTGCTGTAACCCCAAAGCAATGAGACACATACATTGTCAATTTATGGGTCTCTTCTGAATGTTGATTTTAACCTACAAAGCACTTCAGATCATTAGCAGCTGATTCAAATGCTGCTTGTGCTGTGCTGAAGGTAAAGAGCACCTTTTAAGAAATACATACTAATGTGTCCTGTGGACAAGTGGTTTATCTGGGGCTTGCAGAAAAAATATTCCCTGTGAACTCTGTGCCAGTTCAAATAATCAAGCCATGGCACAGCAGGTGCTGCTTCAGACAAAGGGAAGAAAATGAGTATGTCTGTGCTCTGTGTTAGGTGACCATGTGGGATACATTTGAGGAGTTCTCTCAGTGTCTTTTCCATTATGAAAAAGCAGGATGGAAGTGCTACCTGGGGACATGTGCCTTGTCTGGTAGATCCTGTCTCTGATGAAGCAGGTGTTAGTTAAGTTAAGCTGGGCCAGTTGCAACCCTGGTTAGCAAATGCACAGTTTCTTCTATTTAGGAATACTGCATTTTCTCTATCACACAGTGCCTGGCTCCAGTTACAATTATGAGTATTCCTAGCAAGGAGCGAGGCAGGGTGCAGCCATCAGGTGCATTTTGCTCTGTCATAATGCATGCAATCCCAGGAGTCAAATCCTGATTTTCCCCGCAGCACCTACAATGTTGGTGGTGTGGCAGGCTGTGCTTGCAGGGGGTAACTTTGTTTTCCAAGGCTCTAAGTGGCCAGCCCAGAGTCTCATAACTTTATCCTTTCATTTTTGTTTATTTTTTTTTCACTTCTCTCGATTGTTGCTGTAAGAATGGAGGTTTAAATTCCATGTAAGCCTGACTACACACTGAACGCAGGTGCTGTTATAGACTACATCCCCACCATATAAAATTGTCACCACCTCTGTCCCTCTTTGTAACATTTCTGTGGGGCTTTGCTTTGGGATTTGTAAACAACTGCAAGTGTATGAGTTTCCTTAATCCCTTCTTACAGAAATCTTTTGGAAGCTACTTAAAAGGTGTTTGAAATATTGTTTTACTCTATTCAAATAGTCATAAAAATACTTTATTCCTGAGGCAGAGTTTGCAGGTAGTTTTCAGACTCCCTTTTGTAACATCAGCTGGAACCTCTTAATTCTTTTGGTCTGATACATTATTATTCATGCAAAAGCGAAAGCATCACTCATAAGTGATCTCAAACAGAAGCTCACATGTGGTGGTCACCACTGTCTGACTCTGCACCAAACGGTCTGGCAGGTGAAACATCTGAAACAGCTCAAGAGTGAAGGCAGAGAAGTTATCATTCTTTTTAATAAGCAATTGCTTTATATTCTTTGCATGTCCCACCTGAATTGTAGTCTACGTGGACTGGGGCTGCTATTGTTAGTACCATGTGTCTTCCTCCAGACATTCTCTTTTAATTACATACATTAGGGCCTGGTACTAAAAATGGACAGATCTCCACATCAAGCTGCCTCTGCCTCTAGCAAATACATTGTTGTTTTTGACTTGTGTCCAGTTGATCTAATTTAGATCCATACCTCATTTTATCACCTGTTTTGTAAAGGAAGAATTTCAAGAGTCATGTGAGGGATAAATTAATTCAAATGTAATGTTAAATCCAGAATATCCGTATCTCTGTCATGCCATCACTCAGGTTCCTTCTCCATTTGTCCTCAAAATGTGTTGATGTATTTCTATTTAAGTGCCTTTTTCTTTTTTTCCTGCATTGTAGAACTTTCTGCATTTCACTTCTAATGCTGCCTAAAAGGAGAGGATCCCTGGAAACATCCAGGATCTGCATCATTCATGACCCCAAGTTATTTTGTGGGTCACTACAGAGAGTGTTTTAATTGAGCTAAATAGAGCATACAAAAGATCAATGGTGCATTGTGAGATTTTGTCATGTAAGATAAAGTAGGCACAACTGTTTAATTCTGCACTTGCCTTCAGCCCAAGAGACCCATTTTCAAAATTGTATTTTGATTATACTGCACATTAGCTTTAAAGTGTCTGCACGATAGAATTAGGGTTAGGTCAAACTGTGCTTCCATTAAAACATTTATATCATAAAGCTTTTCAGTGATGTTAAGCTTGCTAATTCCTATGTAAATGACTGATATTTTTAAAGCAGGTTTTCCAAACAGGCACATTGCTGATCTGTCACAGCATAGGCCAATGGGGAAACTGGCAGCTTCTAAGATCATAGAATCCTAGAAATACATTTTGAAATAGTTGGAATGGTCAAACTGATAAACAGACTGTTAAGTTCTTCATATGACACATAGCTGCTAGAAATTCTTTCTGCTGGAAGCGGATAGGAAAAGGCTCTGCCTTCCCAAAAAGGTTTCTGAACTTCAACATCTTCTCATTCATCCTGAATCATGCTGGCTAATTAAATGGATTATCAGGATTTAGTGATTCTAAATAATTTCACTGTTTTATCAGCCTTACAGTTTTAAAAATACTTCATCATGAATAAATTAAGGCTTTGACATGAATAATATCATATCAGACCAAAATAATATACAAGTTTTCAGCAGCTTTTAATCCTTCAAAATGCTTTCTATTTATCAGGTTTTGAGGAAATCAGTGCTTTCATGATGAAAACATATTTCAATAAAATATTCAATTGAAAAATTCTGCTGCAGCTCTTTCAATTATCACTGAATAAAAATAAGATAAAATGTTGTACAGAAAAACTAAGAAAGATTGTATCATCACATATTAGAAGCACAGCAGCCTTTTTTCATACTCTGTTCATGCATTAGTTGAAAACTGTTACCCTAAATGCTCAAAAAGATGAAAAGAGATCATTTTTAGCTATCAGCTACATATTTAATGATTATATTGCAGATATAGTGGACATGTGCCTTTTCAAGTTTCATTGATCTATAAATATTATTTTATGCAAAGTGAAAAAGAATTCAATTATATTTTAGATATTTTTATGGCAGAAAAATAATGAAGGTAATAGAACAATGCAACATTAAATATTTGGTAATAGCATTCACTAAAAGCCTCATTTTTTTTTTAGTAATTCACACTTTCCTGCCAATTTATTGCAGATATTTGCATTAACCTTGCTTTATTTGAGTTAACTGAGTTTAAAAGCTAGTAAAGAATATGTAAGCAATGTCATAGGAATCATATTTGAAACACTGCAATTTTTTTTATCCCCTGTAAGGGTAGAAGCAGCTGCTTTTGTATGTACAAATGAACCCTGAGAACATGTGTTGTGTGGGTTCATCTGTAACATGCTCATGCACATTTTCTGCCCATTCTTGACCTCTCCAGGTGGGATATATTTGGTGCCATCATTGGTACTGAATGTGGGACACTGGAATCTGGCTCAGCTATGGTATTTCTCAGAGATGGAGAAAGAAAAATATGCACCCCATACATGGACACTACAGGTTATGGGAACTTAAGATTTTATTTCAGTATGGGTGAGTATATATTCTTTATGCAATACAACATGTGAAACATGTGAGATTTAAGTTTCATAGATCTATGTTAAATATTCCTCAGAAGAGGATAACTCTGATTTGTGATACCCATGAGGATGTAAGACTGACCACTGCAGGTCAGGCGAGTCCATGCTTCTGAATGCCTACACATGCATATGAATGTGGCACATAAATAGGCCTCCCAGAAAAATTCTCCCAGATGAAACTGACTTGAAGATGAAAACTTTTCTGAACCAGTCAGGGGACTCTGAGTGTAATAGCCCTTTCGGTGCTTTTCTTCTATGGATTTATCCAGACACATTTGGGGCTGATATAAGCATTTAACTCCAAGTTAAAAGAGTTTAATATAGAAAGTGTGTCCATGTAAGATCAGTGTCTGAACTTCCTTTATAGTTAGAGGAGATTTGGTCAGTGCCATTGCTGGAAAAGAACATTCAGCTCACCAGCTGAGTAGCTCCTGGATTCCACTGACTGCATGGGTTGGATCTACATGGGTATAAAGGAAGCTTTAATCACCTGGCTCACACATATGTGTGGGTTCATTTTTGTTCAATCCTCAGGCAAAATTCTTTACACAGGAACAAGTTGTTGCAACCTGAGTTGCCCAGGTGCACCTGAGATAGCAGCATAAGGCTGGCACGTGAAACCCAGGACCTGGGGGAGAGTCACAGCCTACTGGAATAGGAGGTAGAGGAGTCAGACCCCTCCACAGTATCTAAAATGATCCTTGGTACGAGTGCTTAATCAACTGAACCTGCCTGTTGTGCTCACAGCTCCAATGTTTTAACAATTCTTCATGTGAAGAAGGGTTTTCTTTTCTTGTATCTTCTAATTACACACAATTCCCCTTTATCCATCATTAGAAAAGATAGCCATATCTTTGTCATCCTTACCACAACATAGATGATTTAGATGATTTATAGATACCCGTTCTGTCCTCCCACAACCATATCCATATAGACTCTGGTGTAAATCCATCTGAGTAAGCAGAGTTGTACTCAGGGATGAGATAGGAGTAGCACAGAAGTGGGACAGCCTTAGCTGGCTGAACCCATAGCATAGTTTCTGCTAAAGAACTCTTACTATATTCATAAACATTTTCCTCTGCTAACTTACTGGCCCAGGGTGAGATTCACAGTGTGCTATAGCGTGCTACTGTCTTGGAGGACATATGGCCTCCCTCTGGTATCCCTTGTGAAAAGCACTGCTGTGGTGTTAGCATCATTGTAGACCTTCTCCACTGGGGTAAAATGCAACATCAGTCATTTACGAGGGCTAAGAAAGCAGCCAAGAGCAAATCTGGCTTGTCACTTCCCCTCCCTCCCTGTTGTCAGTGCAACTGCACTCAGTGTTGCAACTGATCGAAATCACTGTGAACAGGATGGTGCCATTCAGTTCATCACAGTGTTTTTCCAGAACTTTTATTTTGCACACAAAGGAAATTGCACAAGGTTAATTCTCTCAACACTTTGTTTAAAGGAGGTAAGGATTTTTGCTTTAAAGTAGAGAATAATAGAATAATAAAGGCGGAAGCAGAGACCAAACTTGTGACCTCCACAAGCAACTTTTTGAATCAACAAGAAAAAACATATTTTATTTAATGAGTAAAAGACCTCATGTTTTTCTAAATTGTTGCACATCTCTGTTACGTGAATTGTCGTTGAAGCACAGGAAAAAGAGGATGCTTTTTCCCAGTTCTTCCAAGCATTTTAACACCTGCAATAGAAACAGGAAAGAAATTTGCTCAACCTTCTGAACTTAGGGGAGAAGTTGTCAGCACAGGCAGGCACAGACAATAGTGGGATTTCACTTGAAAAATGTATTCTATACATATAGAATCATAGAATATTTCGGGTTGGAAAGGACCTTAAGATCATGAAGTTCTAACCCCCCTGCCATGGGCAGGGACACCTCCCACTGAACCATGCCACCCAAGGCTCTGTCCAACCTGGTCTGTGTAAATTAAATAAATAATGGTTTAAACATTCAGGCAAGCAGAGTATTTGCATGGGCACATGGATGTTCCTTATTACAGTATAATCCACATCAAAGATGCACATCTTACCTGGTTCTCTGGACAGAGAACTGACCATCTATAATAATAATAATAAAAAAAAAAAAAACAAAAAACAAAAACCAACAAAAAAACAAAACCCAAAAAACAGAAAGTATTTCATTGTTTCATAAATGGAATCTTTCTACTTTGCCAACTTCTCCAAGAAGCTTTCTCATCCTGTTTTTCATAGGTTTTTTTGAATACCTGCAGTACTCTTAGTGCAGGGTAATGATGTTTCCTGTTTCAAATGCAGATACTTTGTTTTAAAATTTCCAGATCACCAGCGTGATGATGTCCCTCCCTTAACTGTGATGCAGAACTTAATGCTCAGATTTGCCAAAAGAGTTGCTCTTTCAGAGGTTAAGAAGTGTTTTGGGTTCTCCTGATACAAAGTTAATTCAAATGATGCCCCATTTGGGCATGGCAACCAGGTCACACCTTTTATGTGGTATAACAGACCCCATCTGTCCCTTTAAGGACACGAATGTAGGCAGTAGAACCAGCAGTACCACAGGGTTCGCAGCAGGCTCCCTGATTTCCTGGTAAGGATAAGTTCTCAGCTGATAGTCTGGCAGCTAAGAAATATATAAGAAATCCTCATATAAAATGTCTCTGGCTGCATGGAGTGTGAGTGCTGAATAACAGTTTACTGATGAGAGCAAAAAAATCAGAGCATTTCTATGTAAATGGGATGTAAAGCATACAGATAGAAGTATGGCTTTGGGCACAGCATTTTCTATTTAAATTGTTTTGATAGGCTGATTAAGAGCTACTTGAGGTTTTCATTATTGTCAACATCCTTGATCTCTGGCATGGTGTATCTGAACAAATAGTTCTTATACACTGTGTCCTTGGGGCTTGTGTTCTTTTCTTTTATATTCTAAGTTAAATAGCATCTGGTTGTAATTATTTTCATAATTATGGCTGCTTAATATGATTCCACTTTCTATTAATAAGGGCTTCAATTAAGTTTTTATCCCTCAAATGTGTGTTGTATAGGGGGAACTTGTGATTCTGGAGAATCCCATGAAAATGATGTCATACTTTATGCCAAGATTGAAGGCAGGAGGGAACACATACCTCTTGATACCCTGACCTATGCTGCTTACAAGGTAAATCATCTTAAACAAAGTAGGTGGATGGGACGGGAAGATCAATCTATTTTCAAGTCATCACAACAATGCTGTATGTTGAATTCCACAGGAGCAGTCAAACATGACCTGCCCAAGCACATAAATCCTGTGCAGATCTTTGCACCATTGGCTCTGCAGTTAGTGTTGATTATTCCATCCTTTAGCAGGACTGTGGTTCTGGCTAGTGCTGGGATAACAGGCGAATGGGCAACAGGCACGAATCTTCAGCTGTCAGCTGAAAACTTTAGTGATAGTATCTCCTCTCAATTACTCCTACCTCCACTCAGACTCCTCTTAGCCACTGTTTGGTACTCAGGAGCTATGTCCTGAGAAGGTCAGCCATGGTGGGATCAGTGGCTGGGAGGAGAGTGACTCAAATGCCTGCCTGTCTTTCCCATGCTTAGTGCAGGAAATTTTACATTTTATGCTTTTTCTTTCCATTTTAAATACAGTTTTGTGTCCTTTTAGAGGATCTGCAGTGATGCGAGCATGAACTCAGCCACAGGAAGTGGTTGTTTGTAGTGTGCACAGGCAGCATCTCCTCTGCTGATAATGCACCTCCTCCCACCACATCCCAGTACCCTCAGGCAGGACAATAAGGACCTCAAGCTTTCTGTCAGAATCCTTCCTTTCTATGGCAAGAAAACACTTAGGCCATGTCTGCCCTGAGTAACTCAGCCCTGAGGTGTCATTCTGCTGATGTAAAAAAAGACAGCAGAAATTTATATGTAATACATATACATATGTATTTCATGCTAGAGATTGAACTGCAGTATGCATATACAGTGGGAAACTTGGTAGTAAAAATACAGATGATTTCAAACACAGGTCTTTGTGCATTTTCACTGTATTCAGAGAGCAAATGTTTACAGTAAGGTTTGGCCTGAGTTTGGTTGAGTGACTTGCATTGTTTCATTGTGCATGGCTTCCCTCCCTGCCTGCTTCTGTGTGAAAGTCGGGGTAGAACTTCTTAATACTAAGGAAACTGTAATTGTAAAATAATAAAAAATTAATTGGGGAACTTGAGGAGAGATAGGATCTGGAATTACACTGAATTCATTGTGAAGGGTTTTTTTTAAAACAAGGAGTTTTGAAGCTGGCATCCTCTTTTGACATAATAAAGTTCTAATTGTGTTACTTTAAGACAAAGGCTAAGCTTCGTGAAGCAGTGCATTCATTTTTTTTCAGCAATATCACATCCTCCTTACATATGCCTGTGAACTCATGCTGCTACTCCATTCTCACGTATTCAGACTAGGCATGTCATTATCCTGCATTTGCTTCTGTGAGCTGAAAGGCTCCAGGACAAATATCATCTTCCATTACTAGCAGCACACTGACAAAATAAACCAGTATTTTTCAGAACACTGAAGGTACAGCCTTTTCTGCAGTGTGTTTGCATCCAAACAATCTGATCCCACCAAGATGATAATCAGCATTGGTATCTTCATAGCTATGCACGTAATAAAAATGTTTTTATTTGGGATCTTCTGCAGGGAAAAGTGGCTAACAAATTTAATGGAAATAAAGCAGAAAGAAAATCTTATGTTTTATTTATAACATTTGAAACTGCTTTTTTGCTTTAAATAGTAACTTGTGAGCTTTTTTACTAGCATTTGTTTTATTTAAGCTTGATTTAATTTCTTTTAAAGGTTCCATCTTTGGTTTCTGTTGTCATTATTCCGGAGCTGCAGACTCCTGCAACCAAGTTTTGCCTGAAGCAGAAGAGTCACCAAGGTCACAACAGGAATGTCTGGGCTGTGGATTACTTCCACGTTCTTCCAGTGCTCTCTTCCACAGTGACCCACATGATCCAGTTTTCCATTAATTTGGGTTGTGGAACTTATCAACCTGGTAACAGGTACAACCAGCAAGACCTCTCCTTTGATTATCAGCTTTCTATTACATTTTGGTTTATTACATATGTATGAGTATTTGGAGTATTTGGATTTTTTTTTCTCAGAAAGAAGGAACCAATTAATAATGCAAAATATTAGCTGTACAAAAGTTAATGTTTCTCCTGATCTCCACAGGCCCAGATTTACATCTCTTATCTGCAGTAAGGAGTCTATTAAATAGCTTTCCAGGTCAAATCTTGCTTTTCTTAGTCCATTATTCTGTAATATGCTCATGATTTCAGAGTGACTTTTACTTCAGTTTCTAATGGATATGAGATTTACCTCTTAATACTGTGTAAGCGGAAAACTATTAAAGGCAGTGGCAGAAACTTGTTTTCTGATCCCTCAGAGGCTATTGACACAAGCGTATCTAGTTCTTGTGAGACTGGTAGTAAATGTTCTCCATCTTAATAACCATCAGTATGAAGACTTCACAGAACTCTTTTGCTGGCTTCACTTCATTAGGACATTAAATTTTTTTCTATGGAGTTAAGGAAGAAGGTTCCATATTTTGTGGAATCATAGACATGTTGGTTGGAATCAGCTAGTGAAACCTGCTCTTGCAGCTAGGATTGTTACCACTGTAAGTCAGGTCAACTATGGCTTTGCCTATCGGTGACTCGAAATCTCTGTGGATGGGTGTTGGGTGACTTGCTAAAATGAAGAAGTAATATACAGTACAAACTCTAAAGTCATGTCTTTACAGCCATTGCCCTGTCTGCTGTGCTTGCCAGTACTGAGAAGGGTCTGGCTCTGCCTCCGTTGTGAGTGCCCACTACACCATCACAAGTTGCCTTAGCTCACCCCTCCTCACCAAAATGATCAAGCCAGATCCTCAGCCCCTCCTAGCTCAGTGCTTGAGGCCATTGGCATCTTCATCATCTTCTGCTCTACTTCTCTAGTTTCTTAACATCTCTCTTCAAAAAGGGAGACAAAACTGAACCATCCACTCCTTTTTTACGTAATGTGAGACTGTGTATCCTAATATTTCATGAGAATCAAGTTACTTTATATTCTTCCAGAGTGAAGGGTTTAAAGTAAGATTGTAAATGCCTTCACATTTGTGTTCCAGGGCATCTACTTCCAACTGGAAAGAGCTGCATTAGCACTGACAGTCCTCACTGCCATGCAGGGCAGCAGAATTCAGTGGGCAGCAAAAAAATCAAAGCATTGCACTTAAATTTGATAGGACGGGAAGGCAACAGCATTTTTCTACATGAAAAGAGAAAACTTTGCCTGTAAACACTCCTGGACTGTAAACATGTTATATAAAGTCTATGTCTCTGTTATCTGATGAGAATTAGTATATATTTTGAAAGAGTAATATTCTTCCTTTGTGTAGACTATTTCTGAAGCAGAAGTGAGCTTCTTCATAACAAAAGAAGCGCTAGGTCCCCATTAGCTCTATTTGTGTATCCAAAATACAGCAGCATTTCCCATCTCCTGGTCTTCCACATTATTCATAATGCTTTCATTACTTCAGATGTGGGAGACTCACATTGAATATATGCAGTAAATATGACCCTCCAAGGTATCAGTACAGTTCAATTGGAAATAAATTAGCCAAAACCTCCATAAACTGTTTTAATACATACTTACAATATTACAGTGATGGAACATTTAAATAAAGTTTTATTGTCAGCAAATTATAATGAAAATATAGTTATAATCTAATAATTTAATATTAAGGTGATGAATTATTATCTTTATAATATTTCATTGACATTGCTTAAAATAAACAGAATATTACAGGCAATTATATGAAGGAAATCACAAGAGTATTTCAATAAAATACTAAATCTGTAATAAATCAAGCACTTTCTGTATTTCTTTTTCAAGGTCTTCAGATTGTGAGACATCTGAGGATTTCCTTGCACTCCTAGGTTATAAACAGTAGGGTATTTTAAATTTGCTGTGAAACAGGGAAGGAAAAATATCCAGCAAAACCTTTGAAAATTGAGCTTGTCAATGAATTCTTGGAAAAACTGGGTTAATAACTTCTTGTCATATACTCAGTGGATTGTCTCATAGAGTTGCGAGTTCCTGCCCAAGGATGGTTTGGTTTACTACTCGTCTATGAAACTAGAGAGCAGCAGCCTTTTTTCAAACAAATCTGGAGTTTTCATATACAGTTATGTCACAGAATTCACAGAACATCACTACTGAGTACTGCAGCCTCTGTGAGGCAGCAGGAAGCCTCCAAAGACCACTATGGCTGGGCAACACAGAGTCTCCTATGGTTCCCAGGGGGCTCTGTTTTTCTCCAGGTACCCCTTCCACGGCAGTTCTTACGGGGGGGCTGCCCATTTTCACTGTTCCATAGTCTCTTTCTGATCTCCATTTAGGCATGGACCTGAGGAAGAAATTCTTTACTGTAAGGGTGGTGAGGCACTGGAATGGGTTGCCCAGGGAAGTTGTGAAT
>JASSUY010037006.1:25209-39412 GCA_032466535.1 Forpus xanthops | reverse complement strand
TGGACATAGCCTTGGGTGGCATGGTTTAGTGGGAGGTGTCCCTGCCCATAGCAGGGGGGCTGGAACTAGATGATCTTGAGGTCCTTTCTAACC
Source organism: Forpus xanthops (assembly GCA_032466535.1). Taxonomy (NCBI): domain Eukaryota; kingdom Metazoa; phylum Chordata; class Aves; order Psittaciformes; family Psittacidae; genus Forpus; species Forpus xanthops. The sequence goes on along the minus strand of JASSUY010037006.1, from coordinate 39,319 downwards.
CTAACTATTCTATGATTCTCTGATTCTATGATGGATGGAGGAGGCAGGTGACTGAGGAGTCCAATGAAGTTAATATTTGTCAGCAGTGAAAGAAAGAGCCTATGCATGAATAACCAGTGTTCTTTTACCACCTTCTGAAGAAGTAATGGTTAGCAGCTGACAGTTATAAGTGTCTTGTGCTCACATCCTTCTGCCTAGCTGTGATAAATTCAAATGTTCTCTTCATTATTTTTGAAACCACTGCTAGCTGAAATACAAGACTAACATCAGCTTATTTAACAGCAGTAGCATAAAAATACTAGCTAGATGGTGGCCAAACATAGACCACATGTTCAGACAATCCTCAATGTTTTTAAACACTCAGATTTCTCTCATGTTTGCATTTTCAGGATTTTTTTGATGCAAAATCTGCTTCAAATTATTTCACATCTCAGTATCAGTTATTAGGAATAGCAGATTTGGTGTTTTCTCAGTGTTGGTACTTCTACATTCATAACTATGCCAGATATCTGAGGCTTATGGTGACTTTCTCCTTTCCTTCCTTCATTGTGTTATCAGCGTCAGCTTGGAGTTTTCAACGAACCATGGTCGCTCTTGGTCCCTGCTCCACACCGAGTGTTTGCCTGAGATATGTGCTGGACCTCACCTCCCCCACAGCACCATCTATGCCTCTGAAAATTACAGCGGGTAAGAGTGCTCTCTACAAAGCTGAGATGCAAGATTAAAGAAATGAATTATAGGTGACAGGAGAAAGCAGCAAAGCACACAACCTCATATCATCTTTCATTTTTTACTAGCTAAGGACAGCAAGGAAGGAGTGTTTTGGTCTCCCTGGCTGCCCACTAATGAAATTTGAAATATATGGGGCTGCTTTGGTGGTGTAATATTTTTTTCTGATGCTAAAGACAGATTACAAGAAAACCCAACAAACCAAACCAAACAACTGTGGGCAGCATGCTGATAATTGCCAGCAAAGTCATACCTTGTCAAAGACACATAAGTTTTCTTCTCAGTCAGAGTAGCCATCAGTCAAAGCCATATTTATATCCTCAGACATGTTCACGCACTCGGAATACCAATATTGAGTTAGTGAAGCACATTCTTTCTACTTCTGCAGATGGAAGCGGTTGTTAGTGTCACAAACTTGTATCAACCCTTCTCTATTTAGTACTGTTCTGACCATAAAATGAAGTGTGACATCTTGTTGTGTAGCATGAGTCCCATGACTGTATACTTCTGCATCCCAACTTCTGCAGACATTTCAGGGCAGCGAATATGACTACGAGAAGAAAGAAGCATTGCTATAACCTGGTGATGTCCCATTTCTCTACCACTTTCATAGGAACCATTACCCCTGGTGTGTGTAGGAAGTGCAGTCCCTGTGAATAATGGCCCAGGCCACTGCAGGCCAAATCCTCATCTCACCCCCAGGGGTTCCCATCAAATAGAGCTCAGTCATACTGAAAGGTTTAATTCAGTATGCAACTTAGGAGATATCCACTGTGACAGAGAAGTCACTATACTGAAGCAAGTTAAGGTCTTTACTGACTTCATGCACTCATATGGGGAAAAAGATGTCTGGGTTTTATAATAATTATCATTCATATATTGTATGAAAATACCATCAGCCATGTTTCTTTTTCATTTGTATTTCCTAAAACTTCAGTAAGTTCATTGCTTCATTTGAGCAGATTTTAGAACTAAAAATTCTAACAAAGCTTTCAGGATAAGTAAACACATCTGCAAAACATACAGTTGCTTTTTGACTTTCAGTGTAAAATGAAAACATTTTTGTTACATATATTTCAGGTGGAACCGTATAACTATTCCCCTTCCTAATGCTGCATTAACAAGTGACACCAGGATTCGATGGAGACAAACAGGACCAATCCTTGGAAATATGTGGGCAATTGATAACAGTGAGTATTCTTACCCATGATCATGAAACATCAGAAAAATACATTATTATATGCTGCTCCAAGGAAATGCGTTTTCCCACAATCACATATCAAAGGATTTTCATTTTGTTAAATTCCTTTTCTTATCTCCACTTGGTAGCAGGCATGTTTTGAAGCTAGAGGCGAGTTCTGCCATTTGAAAACACAATAGCTCACTAGATTACTCTTTTTTAATTTTCTTTTAATTGAATGCTTTCCCGGAAAATATGTTGGTGGCAAGGGCTTAATACAATATTTCCTCTGACTGCTTACTCCTAATTACATAAGTAGGTACTACGCTACTTTATTAAGGATATGTGATGCACCCGATAAAGCAACAATTACAGCATCTGGGGCATATTTTTCCTTCTGGACATAGAAGGCAACTATAACGCAATACTGCTACAAAAACACTGACATAACTTTTACACTGTTTACAGGCACTCGAGGGGAAAGTACCATCTGCTTCAGGGAACTGTTCTTTTAGGAAAAGGGATGTAGTGCCAAGTGCAGAGGATAACCGGGGCCAATCTTCAAAGTAAATACTTTTACATCACAAAAAAAAAAAAAAAATTCTTAGAAACACAGTACAAAATAGACACAATGTATGAAACTCAGAACAAAACATGACAGACAATGCTAATTTACAGGAGAAGTTTAGATTAAAGAAGCTCTTACTGTAAGGGTAATGAGGCACTGGAATGGGTTGCCCAAGGAAACTGTGAATGCTCCATCCCTGGTGGTGTTCAAGGCCAGGTTGGACAGAGTCTTGGGTGACATGGTTTAGTGTGAGATGTCCCTGCCTGTAGCACGGGGTTGGAACTAGGTATCCTTTCCAACCCTAGCTATTCTATAATTCTATGATTCTGTGAGAAGGTGCAAATTTTTTAGCTTGCCTTAAATGATTTGGGATGAAGTAAACTACATCCAGAATTTGTTTTGCTAAATGTGTGAGCTACATAATGTAAAGATTTACCATGATATACAATAGCCCATGAAATTCTGGAGTGATTCCCAAATATGGAGACTGGGAATGGTAAATAGTTACATTTTGCAGAGTTCTTAAAATAGATTAATACTTAGTTTTGGAAAGAAAACCTTTGAAGCTGATTAAGTAATGTCTCAAAAAATTATGAAAACTATTCTCTTAATCATATTAATGAGCAATAACATCATCTTAACGCTGTGGATAGAGTATTAATGTTTGTCTTTAGAGATGACAATACACAACAAAAAGAAAGTCAAATGAAGGGAAAACTAATGTATATAAACATAAGAAGATGTCTGTAAATATACTCAAAGGCTATTTGCTACCTAATCAAATGCAAACCTGTGTTGGAAATACGTTGGAGGCACTTGTTGGAGACGTTCATAGATGTTCACAGAAACAAGAGCAAGATGATATCAACCCAAGAATCTAAATCTTTACAAAAGGATTTTGTAAACCAATGGACAATTCCTATATCCGCAATACCTTTGCTTGCAGAACAAAATAGAATTCCATCAAAGAATCCTGCATGCTGCAGGTTTTTTACCAACCTTCTGTTTAAAAAGTGCCTGCTCTGAAATTTGTTTGAGATGTAGAACCGTGATATGGGAATCAAGTGTGAAAGGTGATCCTGTGTCTGAAGTTTTGCAGGCCTCTTTTGTTAGAAACTAGTGAAACTGAGTCTTTACACTGTATTATAGGAAGACTTTCAAATATTGGCAAGCTACTCAAATTCTTGAAAAGAAGAATATTTTCAAGGATTCAGCACTCTGACTTTTAGCTTCAAAACTGTTTCTTATGTGAATTAAGTTTTAAATGAAATCTGGAAGCTGGCCATCTTTTAGAAACACTGGAAACCTGCCAATTTCCATAAAGCTTTTTTCATTTTGAATGACATCATTACATCTTTAACCCTTCTACTTTTACCACCCCCTCAAAAAGACCTCAAAAAGACACAAGTAAATCAAACAGAACAGATTTTTTTTGCACCCTAAGAAGTGAGAAAATCTAGAAATTGCATGAAATCTGATGGAGGCTTAGTTACAGGGGTAGCTAACAGGAATTTAGTGTGCATCTGCCAGGGAGTATTGACACACTCCTATGATGGGCAGCTTCATAAAACAAGGAGAGGGAATAAGTACTGCTTATTAAAAATGATTTCAAATTGGTGGCTATTTGGATGACATTCCAAAAGTCACAGAGCAAGTGGATAACTCCAAGTAATTGCATTATTTAACAGAAAAGATGACACTATTCATGATTGAGGCCTGTTTATTATGTTGTATTGACAAAACATTGCCAGCAAGTTACCACTTTGGGCTACACCCAGGTTAGTGCATTTGGTGTATACCAAGATTAACGTTTCTTTATAGCAGTGTAAGCAGCTGCAGATTACACTGAGATTTGCTTATCTTCCTGTCCTTAATATTTTCCACACAATATCCGCACAGTTTGTTAGGAGTCATTGGAGGAAGATGAAGTAAAAAGTAAAACAAGTCTGGAGTATTTGAGCACATACAATTTGGAATTTTATTCCGTTTGAAAGAATTAGTGAAAGTGTATGTTATTTAATTGTTACTTAAAGCATATCAGGGGCAGTTCTAATTCCAGGAAGTCCAGCGAAGTTGGGTTAGCTCTCTGAAATAAGATGAAGAAAAGGAAAGGCAAGAAAATGGTCAATGCATAGCAAATCATCTGATCTCATTCACAGTCTTAGAAAAATCAGGTACATTGATTGAAACATCACCGGTGTCTCATGCCACAGATAGATATTACCCATTAAATAATAAATTATCCCTGGCTATACTTGACACAGTCAAATGCATTTTATGTAGGACTCTTCCAGCTAGTGTGATTAAGATAAATGTGATATCTGTATGATCAAATCTGTATACTTTTTTGTATTCATTATATTCTCATTATCATGTAACATAACCCTTCATTTAACTGATTTCTTTTCTCTGCAGTTTATATTGGTCCATCATGCCTCAAATTCTGCTCAGGGCGAGGACAGTGTACTAGAAATGGCTGCAAGTAAGAGTTATCATTCAGTACTTGTATTTAATTTCTGTCATATTATTCACTTGATGATCTGAAAGTTGAAGTGATTTTTATTTTATTCCTTGCTTTTTTAGATGACTAAATGAAAAACTAGGCTAGCCCCCAGAATGCATAAAGTTCATTGGAGAGCTGAAGATTAATCTTTTTAAACAGTAGTATAATTTTCCTTACATAATTTTCTTTTGGGAGAGAGTCTAACATTCAGTTCACCTTAAAATGTGCTCCATAGCACACTGAAATAGCAGTGATCCATGCTTTATACTGGTTTTAGAGGTGATTTGGCACTATATGACTTTTATATGAAATTATGGGAGAGAATCACAATTTTCATAGTTCTAGTGTTCTATAACCTGACAGACCTCAAGGACAGAAGGTCAACACTCCACTGTTTTCTGGAAGTCTGGCTTGTTAAAAGGGTTCCAGCCTAAAACGTAGAATTACTTGCTCAAAGCTAGTAAGCACATTTGAAGTATGGGTACAACTATTTTTAGGTATTAATAAGAGCGTGACACAAGGGGAATTCTGTTACTCAGTTCCTTGTGATCACACCTGACATGCTACAGATAAAAGCAAATTAATCCTATGATTTTACATATGAACAGCTGTAAATTATGTCAGGAATATTCTTGTTCCAAAACTAAATACAAATATTTCTGTGTTGTGTGTTATGTGTAGGTTGGTGGAGTGTTCATAACTAGGATTTCTTTTTAGATTGGAAAAGTAAGTAATATCTAAAAGAAAGTCATTGCCTATGCAATACCTAACTACAGTCTAAAGAGGCTCTTGGTCCTTATATTTGAGAGGGATGCTTTAGGCATCTTCAGTTCATGGGCAGGTGCAGACACTGTGCTGTTTGCCAGTGGGTTGGTTAACCACAGAAGAAGATGGGTCATTAATTCCACTGTTCAATCTTCCTCACCCTCAGGTGTGACCCCGGCTTTTCAGGGCCAGCATGTGAGATGGCATCCCAGACCTTCCCCATGTTCATCTCAGAGAGCTTTGCCAGCTCCCGCCTCTCCTCCTACCATAGCTTTTACTCCATCCGAGGGGCCGAGGTCAGCTTTGGCTGTGGCGTTCTGGCCAGCGGCAAGGCCCTGGTCTTCAACAAGGATGGGAGGCGCCAACTCATCACTTCCTTCCTTGACAGCTCCCAGTCCAGGTGAGAGGGAACGAGCAGAGCTGTGAGGCAAAGAAATTGAGGAACCCCTCCCCTTCCAGCTACCACCTTGTATACCGAGGAGTCAATTGTATTAACAGGACGAAAAGTTTTTTAAATCCTTCTAGTTCTGTATTTCAGTGGTGATTTCATAGACTTGCCTTTTGTCCTCCTGCTCTGTAAACAACAGAGCCCAAAACAGACTGGAGGGAAGTTATTGTACAGCTCAGATGGAAAATATGAAATGTTAATATCAAACCTGAGTGTCAAAGCCAAGTGCTAATTAATTATTTATAAGGTTGTGTTTATTTGACAGCTTGTGGCAGCTGATTAGATCCATTCACTATCTCTCCCTCCCCTTCAGTGCCTAATAAATAATTAAATGCTGTAATGATTGGCATTTTTTAACTATATGTGCCACACTGCATTACTTGACAGTGAAAACAAACTGCACGTACAAAACCCCATAACTAATATTTATTAAAATTTGTCTAGATTGAGAAGATCTGAAAACAATTTGGTTAGGGAAACAACAAACCAAAACAATATGCAAATGGTACCCTATAAATATATGTGTAATTCTAATCCAGGTTCCTGCAGTTCACACTACGCTTGGGCAGCAAGTCAGTGCTGAGTACCTGCAAAGCGCCTGACCAGCCTGGGGAAGGAGTGCTGCTGCACTACTCCTATGACAATGGGATTACCTGGAAACTCCTGGAGCACTATTCTTACCTCAATTACCACGAGCCAAGGTATATGCATAAATACGATGAGGAGTGTTATCTACATGCGGTTGATGCTGGTAGTGGTAGTTGCTACAATGTAGACCGTAAGTACATCTGCCCACATGGTGCAGGAGTGAGTAAGGAAGTTTTAAGGAACACTGAATGTTAACCGCTTTTCCTTAAAAATTCACAGCTGTTCTGGGCATTTCCCATTTTTGCTTGCTTCTGTAAATACGAAGTCATGGATTAAACAGCATTTGAATCACAAGTGATGTGATAGAACAAACTGAGGCAGGGCAGGATGGGGGGTAGAAATGTACTTGTGGGAAATAGGGATATGGCTCTTCTTGTGGAAGCAGCCACTTGTAAAATAAAATTAGCATAAATTATTTGTAGCTTTGAAGCCATAGATAGCTTCACTACACCATCCTCTGGAATTAGGAGTTTGCAGGCAGTGCAGGACAGCAGAGACAAAATCTGACTGTGAGGATCTCTCCAGGTCAGCAGGGAAATTGAGCCTGTTCCTGTTAGGAAGGGAACTACATCACTTTGTGCCTGCGGGTTGGACGCAGTGCCCTGGAGGACCTGCTGGTGGCTGTGCCTGGGAATTGTACAAACCACAAGAAAGTTGAATCAAGAGCTCATCTTACCCAGCAGAACCTATGTTTTGTGTCAGATTAGAGAGGAATGTATCTGACTTATTTAGAGAAGGTATTCTTTACTGTAACATTTGTAAGACCATCCACCAATTTTACTAAAGCAGTGTAAAATTGGGAGTCCCCATGAGCATACCTGTACCACAAGCCCAGAACAATTGGGGCTGGCTTTGTGCAAACCCACTCAAACCTGGAAGCATCCACCTTTCACAGGTGCTGCAGCAAAGCCAATAAATCCCAGTGAAAGGAGATGCTCTGCAAAGGGGCACATGACAGGCAGAGCCAACAGTGGTATTGTGGATCTCAGCCCAGCAGGTCAGATCCTGCCCTAGAGGTGTTTTGCACTGGGTATTGCTCTGCATCCTGAGTCAGCCCTAGGGGTTATCCTATATAGCTTGCAAGTCACTTCAATGACATCTAACTTTCATTATTTATATTTATTGAGCTCAGATCAGCACATTAAAAAAAGTAAATATTACATTTCCCCATCTCATTAAGAACTCAGTACAGAACTACAATATACAAAATGTGATCAAGAATATCCTTAATGAAGAAAAATGGAGAAAACGTAATGAAGAAATCTTTTCTAATGGAAAAAAAAGAAGTAATATTAAATATATTTCCCAGGAGCTATAAGAAATATTCAAAAATCTGAGAAGAATGACCATATTTGGTAGAAGTATATTGCACTTAGACTTTAATTTCTGAAGTTTTAAATGTTTCCAAAGGAATGATCCTATGAACTTACACACTTATAAGACTTCTTCAAAATTTCCTTTCCAGTCCTTCATTATAGTCACATATATATTTTATATGGCCCTGTTTCTAATTCTTGGTTTCAAGATTACAGCTGTAGGAATTATATTTCCCTAAAGGTTTTTAATATATAGCACTATGAAATTTTTATAACAAAAAGGAAAATACACATTTTGGTGACTGATTTTAATGGAGTTTAAGATATAAATGTAGTAAATTATATTGATGCCAGAGACTTCTTTTGCTTTTTGAGATTAAGTATGAAGCACAGTTTCTGTTGTTCTGACTCGCAGAACATATGCAGGTTAGAAAGGTTTTGCCATGGGGTATGTATAGTCCACACTGGGTAGATAGCAAAAATGACAGACACGCAAACCTGAAGATAGTGCTGGCAATAATTATGATGAAAAACATGAAGAAAGCTTCACCTTTTCATATTATGTTGTCTGTAAATATCAGCATTTTTGGTAACATAGATGGACTGCCACAAAGTTTGGCAATCAATCTGTATCCAGAAATCTAATTAATCTTCAGTCATACAAAAAATAATTACACATTTAATGTTCTGCTGAAAAGGTGCATTTAATCTGCTAACATTTGACAGCTGCATTTTTCTTCTGAGCAGAACAGCGGTGGCTTTTCAATATTAGGTATGCGCATAGCTTGAAAGAATGAGATCAGAGCAAAGGTCTCCCAGCTGGTTTTTAAGAAATCTAATGGTAGCTGGTAATGTTAGTAGGAACACTTTTCTTCTCTGCAGCAGGAAAGTCATTAGCAGGAATCCCCCTCCCTCTCCATCTATCTCCAACAAATCAAAGCCAGACAGGAGAAGCTGTTATAACTGGAGATGTAGTCGGGTTCTGCATACTAACGTATGTGCCATATATGCTGGTTTACACCAACATTTTTAAATTGTGTTTGCTTAATCCCCTGGGATGAGAAATGTATTTTAACATGTGTTAAATATTTTAACATCTGATAGGCGTGTCACTGGTGTATGTCATGATTTAGGATTTTCTGCAAATTACTGTCAGTGAGAATTAGTGTCCATGTGGGTGAGCTTATGAGAGTTGATAGTGAAAGGGAAGATGCAGACATCAGAGACAGCCACCAGCAGAGAAATATGCCCGGGATTATAACAGAGCATTAACTCACACTAGTGCCAAATGCTTCACGGTGTACACTAGCTACAGTGCTCCTCCTAGCCAGGCTTTCCTCAGGTTTGCCCTACTGAACCATCAAAGACAAAATACATCAATTCCTTTTAGCATCAGTAGCAATTTAGTGACATCTGTGCCCTTAAAAAATGGCTGAAAAAGCCATAGAGTTGCTGTTTATTAGGGAAACCTTGGTAAAAAAAAAAAAGTCTGTGTAGTTTAACATGCTAGAGAGAATAGGGCTTGGTTTGTCTCTTAGAAGGATATGAAGTGGTGCAAGTGTATTTATTTGAGTGGTAAAAAATGTATCTGCCTTACATAAAGTGCGTGCGCTGCTGATCCCTTGCCACAAGGACACAGCAGCCTTTACCTCTGGCTGTCCCTCAGCACTGCTCTCTCCAACCTACAGCTGGCAGAAAGCAACTCCTAGAAATGCCAGCCAGGAGGTTTTGGGCACTTCCTATCTGTTTAGCCAAGCCGCTCGATTTTTTGATTGCTAACAGACTAATGTCATCTTCTTTAAAATCAATGTGACATTAAACAACACTATTATAAATGTACTTTTTAAAAGGACAGTTCAGCAAATCATTTTTAAGACTGGTTTTGCACTAAGAGCACCATAGGCACAAGACTGCTTCATATGCTCAGAACTAAACGTTACAGCAGGCAGCTTAGAAAGCCTTAAATCAGGAAAAACCTTAGTGCTAATGTATAAAATGTTTCCACTTTACCTGATTTGTCATTTTATTCACATTTCCTCTAAGAGAGAAAGAAAAATGTCAGCTACATGATGAGCTTGCTTAAAAATCCTTTTGCCAGCAAGTAATTGTGCACCAATGGAGACAACCATCTCTGTTGCCAGTCTGTTTCACCACTTACATGTCTCAAATGGGGCACCATGGCCCTGGTGATTTATGGAGCTTTCAAGAAGGTGTCGTTGCTGTGGCAATTAATGCATGCTCCCTGCTGCTGCATGCAATAATTGCTCCTGCAAATTAGATATTACTCTTAATTTTCTTTGCAGTTTGTCAATTATAGGTTTGTTGACATAGCTGCCATGACAAATCAGGTGACCCTGCATACTGGGAGAGGCACCTGGACTCACCTCCAGTTGCGTTTCTATGCAACTACAGAATAAAAAAGGGACTGCACACAATTACACTGACAAGATGAATCTTTTCCGCTTGAATGTGGTGCTTTGCAAGAGTGGGTTCTTCTAGGACAACAGAAACACAGGCATGGTATCAGTACTGTGCAGAAATAAGGACAGATGTTAAGAAGATGCATGTCTTCAGATCAGGATAAAATCCACTGACTCTAGGAAGATGGAGCTGGAATTCTAGGTCCTTGTCAGCTAAACATCCCTTTGCCAGTCTAATCCCCTGAGCTTCAAATGGAGGGCATTCAGGTTTCTCCTGGGAAGGAAGAGCATCCTTAAATTTACAGAGAGCTCCACAATAGCAGCAAAATTTATGGATGTGGTGGAAACTCTTTTTGTGCCTTTTGCACAGAGCTGTCTTTCAATACATTGACTGCCAAGAGAACTAATGATTCCCTGTCACTGACAGAAGCTATGCCAGTAGATGCTAAGGTATTTGTCGGATGAATTTCACGCTTGATTTTTTTGTGTCAATTAGAAAAAGTAACCATAAAATACTTCCCCATGGGATTATTACAAACAGACAAACTTAAAATAATAACTTTGTTTTGTTTTCCAGAATAATTTCAGTGGAGCTTCCTGAAGATGCTAGACAGATTGGCATTCAGTTCAGATGGTGGCAACCATACCACTCTTCCCAAGGTGAAGATGTGTGGGCTATTGATGAAATCATCATGACCTCTGTGCTTTTCAATAGCATCAGTCTGGACTTCACCAACCTAGTTGAAGTCACACAGTCTCTGGGATTCTACCTGGGAAATGTCCAGCCTTACTGTGGACACGACTGGACTCTTTGGTGAGAAACACGTGTTCATTTGCATTCTACTTCTGTTTCCTTAATCTGTTCATCCTACTAAGAACCAAGTGATTTCTGCAAATGAGTCTTTCTGGCAGCTATTCAGAGAAATTGTGTCTCATTCTCTCATTATGGACAAAAATACAGTAAGTTTATACACCCATTGCACAGAGATTTATGTTTGACGGGAACCTTGTATGTACCATTCTTTACCCACAAAGTACTTAAATATCCTATTAGAAACAATTTAGAAAACTTTTGGAATCTTCAGTTAAAATCCTATCATGTTAATATGGGTATGCAGGTTATGACACAATCTGTTAAGTGCAGATTCTTATTATTTAGTAAGTCATGTTCAGATCTGTTTACATGGCCATTAGATTGCAGTCCAAAAAGGAAAGCCAGCAGAATGAGAAAGAAATTCTTTACTGTAAGGGTGGTGGGGCACTGGAATGAATTACCCGGGGAAGTTGTGAAGGCTCCATCGCTGGCAGTGTTCAAGGCCAGGTTGGACATAGCCTTGGGTAACATGGTTTAGTGGGAGGTGTCCCTGCCCGTGGGTTAGAACTAGATTATCTTAAGGTCCTTTGCAACCCTAACTATTCTATGTTTCTATGTTGGTAGAACGTTGGTCATTTGTAGTTATTTTGTCTGGTATTATATCCATTTAGTCATTTTCACTGTGATCACCATTATGACATAGTACAATTATGCCTAAAATGTGCTGTGTATTTAGAAACAAAGGCAAGGAAATATCACCCGCCCTAAAGCAAAAAAAGGCAAGAAAAAAAGACGTGAATAACAAAGAAAAAGACAATTCTGTCAGGATTGTGTAAAAATAAGCTTTTTCAGTAAAACATTAACGTGCCTCACAAAACTTAAATTCTGGAATATATAAATGTGACATTTGGAATTAATACAAGGGAAGCTCGATTTAATCTCTGTGTTTTGATTAAAACCAAATAACAGTTTCATGCTAGTCTGATCAACATATAAACCCACTATGGCTTTAATTGGCACAGATATATTTATATGGAGAAAGTACAATCACAGTAATTATAGAAATCCTCAAGAAAATACAAATAATTTTAGCGTCCCCATGGACACTCTGAGAAGCACTGTTGGAATTTTATTAAAAAGAATCTCTGAACAACCTGATTTGACTTTCTGATCATCTTTCAAACTAAAAGGAGTTTGCTTAGCAGTAGGAACAACACCAAACGTGTTCTAGCGGTGATAATGAGGCAGTAGAAGCACCATTAACCACTTTAATAAGGACAAGGAAGGTACTTGCTGCTCATTAAAATTAAAGAACATGTTAGAGCTAAAACTGTTTGCATCTTCTTCATCAAAGAGTTGGAATGAAAGCCCCATACGACATTGTTTTTACTCTGTTCTTTTAAGACCAGTTTGTCATGGGGAAGGTTGTTAAGATAGCAGAAGTTTCCCTGTTTTCCTCCTATTTCTGTAAATCAGAATCAAAATAACAAACTACAGCTAAATTCTCCATCACATATATTGGCTAGGATATTTAGTGCTCAGTCATAGTGGGAATGTTGAACTTTCCATGCATTGAATAAAGAATCAAAGCTTTTTCAGTATTTCATAGAATCATAGAATGGTTTGGGTTGGAAAGAACCTTAAGATCATCTAGTTCCAGCCACACTGCCATGGGCAGGGCCACCTCACCCTAGACCATGTTTTCCAAGGCTCTGTCTAACCTGGCCTTGAACACTGCCAGGGATGGAGCATTTTGTTACTGTTTATATATCAGTATTTTTCATTATCACTGGAAGACATGAACTCTGTCCTTCACTGACCTTGTTTCTCTCAAGGGAAATTCTTAAACTTACACAAGATCTGTACAAATGACTGCTAGTTAAATTAATTATTGTTGGCTTTTCCCAGCTCTGAGTCCATTTGGTTCTCATTTTCTAACTCGTGACTTTCTATGAGCAGAGTTTGCAGTAGCACTGATACCATCCTCTTGAGAAAAGTCTCACAACCTCTTTTTCATTAATAGAACTATTGGAAATAGCTGTAAATCATTTTACAAGGTGTCATCACTAGGCCCATTTTCACTGAAATGCCTTCTAATTGCCTATTAGGCTTCCATTTCTGCCTCAAAGTCTGTAAATCTGAAATATTTACCTTTAAAATGGGGGGAAACTGAGGAGGGGGATTTTTATTTTTGTTGAAGAGGGAGGTGGCTCTTTTCATTTAGAAAGAAGGGGTTTGTTGATATATATGTATATGTTTCAAGTAGAGGTGATTTTTGAGTATTTTATAACGCTCTATACCTAGAACAGGCATTTTATTTGATTGTAATTGTCAACATTTGCTTTCAAATTGGTTCTTAGACTTTATATATATAAGTGGAAGTGCATTGAGTGTAGAGAAAAGGCTCCGGATCATTTTTAAAATTAAATTTACATTAATTCATCATTTCTCCAAAATGTTTATACACAAGCAGTGTTTTGACCCAAGTGCCTGTTGAGTGTTACAAGTTACAGCCTTTTGCTGAAATGCATTTAAGAATCTATAGGGATGCTATAGTTTTTTCTTATTTTTTCTTGTTTCTTTTCGTTCACCTTTTTTTTTTTTATATATTCATCTGAACACAAATAAAATAGCATTACATAAATAAAATATCTTCAGTCAGATTATGACATTATTATTTAAGTCAAGGTAATGGACAATATAGTGTCTCGCTGTTTCT